>JAVQJF010114696.1:0-48846 GCA_036023855.1 Gadopsis marmoratus
TTTGTTACCAATTGATCTGATATTCACCAATCAGCCATAGCATTGTGACAACTGACAGCTGAAGTGGTGAACACTGATTATTTGGTTACCAGCTTGGTTGCTGAAAAGGTTCATGCTGGTTATGACAGAAAGGTTGTCCGATCCACGGAGGCCCCACCTCGCAACTTACAGGACTTCTGCTGCCAACGTGTTGGTGCCAGGTACCACAGCACACCTTCAGAGGTCTAGTGACGTCCAGGCCTCGACGGCTCAGAGCTGTTTTGGCGGCACATGGGGGACCTACAGAATATTAGGCAGGTGGTCGTAATGTTATGGCTGATCTGTGTCTTTGTACCCGCCTCCATTTCTATTTACAGTATATAGACATATTAGCTTCAAATGAGAGAAACTATCAGTATGAGTCCTTCTTGTTGGTGAAAGATGAGTGAAGCATTAGCCAAAGTGTTCAGTTTTTGTGTATTTTGAGTGTGTGATAGTTATGGATGGGCCTACGTATTAGACATATGCTATAAAAGATGCATCAGATGTGTCAGAATTGTTGCAAACGAAATGCATTTCCTTTGTTCGGTATATCTGTTTCTGTGCTCGATATGCCATGTGTTCTAAACACACAGTCACGTTTTTAAAATGGTATTTTAGGTTCTCAATGACACTTTAGTGGATCAATATCATGGTGCTTAAAGTCCCTGCTGTTTTTAAACATTTTATTGATCAGTATGAACGACAGACCAGAGAGGCAGCAGGAAGAGAGAGAAATATATGTGGGGAGCCGATGTTTTTCCTCAGAAAGCTCATAGTTTAACATTTAGCGAGCGAGTTGGGTTGTCTTTGAACAGCCAGGACAAGAAGTGTTCGAAATATACTTATTTGATCAAAGTAGTCAAATCGAGAAATATATGTATCCCAGTACAGCCATTGATGAAGTCTTTCTCTGCATTTATATTTGATCTCCAAGCCCACGTTAATTATCAAGTCAGGTTCTGAGCTTTTTGACTGGCGGTACTGAACCACAGGCAGCGGGGCGACTGGTTGGATGAGAGAAACATGAATTGTCTTTTAAAATACCCACATTTAACTTGAGTTTGAAAGAATAAGTGTTTTTGAGTCATACGTCATTATCTTCCCACGCGCCCCTTCACCCCGTTATAGATGTGCTATATTCATCTCTTCTACAACGCTTAGTTGTTTGGGTAAAGTTGGAGATGTGCGTATCAAGCAGCATTCATTTCTTTCTTTCTTTTTGTCACGTCGGGGCAACACTGGCGTAGCATCATGGCTCACGTGTTGGCAAACAAAAAGTCGATTCTGATGCTGCTGTAAGTCCAATAGTCGCCCTGTTTTGGTTTCTACCAGCTCACGAGGAAGCTATCTGGCTCTTTAGCTGCTAAATGCTCACATAGTCGATATCTAGTTGCTAACCTTGTTTCCGGCTGCTTGTTGCTGGACGGGTAGAATACAGTCGCTTTGTGACTGAAAACATGGGACAGCTGTGGCTGAAGATGGAGTTTGCGCTTAGAAAACCAAAACAATGAGGTGAAAGAGGCAAAAAAGATGTGGGGGACTCCAGACCTGGGTGTCGCCACTAGAAGGGATTTTAATATTTAAAAAAAAAAAACATACAAATTTGTAACAATACTTAAACTTATATCTATAACTTTAAAAAGTCATCATTGATCAGCTACTAAAGTGTTTAAGTGTCAGCATCCACCTCTTGTTAGCATAAGTGTAGTTAGTAAAATAATACTGTAATATTACTTTATATTTTTCAATATATGAAATGTGCAGTTTGATCAGTGCATGAAGAGAGACTTCTACAATGGCTGCACACACGTCACTGTATATCTGTAGCAGCCAACACTAAAGTGGCTTCTTTCAAACCGGTTCATCATTGTTCATCGCCAGGTGCTTTACAGGCTAAGCTACTCGTTCAGAGTTAAAAACTCAACACAAATACCTCACTTTACCCCCCCCCCAGCTATAAGCTACACCCCCGCAGGTTCCTCCACAGCTGCTTCAATGTGAATCCAAGTTTAGACAGTCGCGAGTAAAACGAACCGTAGAGCCGATACCGACGGTAAACTGTGACGAGGCTCACTGGCTGATCTGGGACGACGCGACTCTTAGTGTCCTTTTTAACAAGGGAGGTCCCTTCTCAAACCCGAGCCAATGAACACTTAGTTTGAAAGGGAAATTCCACTCCAAAAAAAGAAGCCTTTATTCGTTCATAAGCTCCATGAAATACCTATAAAATGTAATGAAATATCCCCCCATCCCATCCTGATGGAGCAGAACTCGTCAGTGTTGAGAATTGAAGTTTTGTGGTGGAATGTCTAATTGTAGGACAGCAGAGCTGTTCTGGGTGTCTTTGCTTTAAGCATTAAACTCTGAGGCATCCATCAGTTAAGTAGCTCATTAGTCATTTGTTTGAATTATTTACAGCAAAATATCAATATGCTACCCCACTAAGGGTTAGAACGTATTTTATTTTCTTTGAAGTCTGCTAAGCAGAAGCCTTTCTGACGTGAATCTGTGGATTCATTTAAGACGATGTGCTGTTTTGAGATTATTTCAGGGTTTTCAATCATTCAGTTTGCTGCCTTCATGGTCTTCTCGTGGAGTTGGTCTGAAGCAGCGAAGTGAAAGTGAAAGTGGTTTATATTTGTGTCATTTTAGAGCCAAAACGTCTGAAAGTACAAAAGGAAAGAGATCAGAAACAAGACGCTTAACGAGAAACCAAAAACAGAAAGCGACTGCACATCGTCATTCCTATTGCTTGGTCTTGGTTTCTTGGCTACATTTCATTTTGCTTTCAGTCTTTGACCCTAAATTGTCTCCATACGTTTTATTTCCAAAAATCAAGAGTGCCACAAAGTGTGTATTCATACTAGAGTCAACGCTATCATGAAACAGAAACGCAGTAATACCTGTTTGTCCACGAATGACACGGCAAGTCTTTGCTCTTCCAGTTCTACTCACGTGCACTTTGTTTGTGACAGTACCGACGGCAGCGTGCCGTCTTTTCATTGGTCAAAATGCAGTTTTACCACCTGCCTTCAGTCCTCCGTTGCCTTGCTGCACCGCTTTGCTTGAAAGGACAAGCTTCCTTCGCTGGTTCTCAACAGCAAGCAGCTGACGTTTCAGATCAGAGCTTTACACCTGAACGCCGTAGAGCGCCCCACCGTGGACTGGAGGATGATCACATTCGTCACTCCTGTCCCTAAAGACACCGTACAGTCAACACGTCTTAACAGTTTGGATTGGGGATGCTTCCACGGGCAGTTGGCTGTCAGTGTGACAAAATTAAGATTTGTGTTGATGAGGTCGTAAAGGCTTTTGATCTGATCCGAGGTCTGCTGTGTGAACACAGGGGAAGCACGGGGGATCTGGTGTCGGTGTGGTTCAGGGCTGATGGTGTCGTCCGTCTCGCCGTAGTCGATATTGTGAATACACGAGCTGCAGTATGACGTTTGAAGAGTTGGATTACAAAATGCTGTTTTTATTTGGGTGAAGAACAACAAGAGTTGACATTCATCATCAAATGTAGATGTTCCATTCTTAATGTTCTCCTTAATCAGCCAATGACTGTAAATACTTAAAAAAAAACAACAACGAACATCTGGTTCAAACACCTTTTTTCCAGAGTGGTTTCATTTTGGCAATAAACTCTTTTCTCTAGAACGAAAAATGTCAGACCTCAACAGGACGTTTGTTGTGTCAGATTTTTATCCCCCCTCGTTCTTTTCTATTTCAAGATTTAGTGCCTTTTTTGGACAGTAGACTGTTCTGTAACCGCTGTGTAGAAAATCTACATACGCCTTTCGTTACCTTTTCATCTGTTGGATAAACCTTATGTTATTTTTAAGGTGTTTTTATTGATTTTCTATTTACAAAGGGAATAAAAAACTGTTCAGAGTCCACGCAGCGTGTCTTGGTTTGTTTTTCTCCGTATGTCAATGTGGACCCGTTGGGCACCAACACGGCCAGGATTCAGGGGCCGCGGGGGACATTTTTAAAGCAGAAGTTAACTTTAGTACGTCCGTGTAGAATGTTTGATTATCTAAAAAGGGTTAACGCTCAAACTCGGCTCATCTGCGTCATCGGGACCACGTGGGTGCACCCGCATCAGGTGTCGCCAGATTTTGATGCAAATATTGCTCCAAATGCTGCGTCAAAATATGCGACACCTTTTTCCAACTGGCCCCGCCCACTTTAAACCAGCGGGGGGCATCCAACTGTAGTTTTAGATGTAATGTTAAAATAATACAATAGTATAGTTAAACCAAAGTTAATTCTTGACCTTTTGCTAAAAAGAAAAAGAATCCCAAATCAAGGTCCACTTACTAGCTTTCACTGGAGCTTTTAACCGTCCGCGGTGGATGGAGCTTGCGAGGTACTGAGCTCGTCAACGGATCCATCTGCCTCACAACTGAGCAAACAGCATCCGCGGGTGGAGGCCAAAAGCTCTGGGGGAAAGTAAGTGGACCTTCTTCGGTTACAATATAGTTCATTTATAAGTCGAGCAGAACAGGGTTTGTTTTTTGAGAAATGTGGTTACCTCGCATCATTAAAAAAACGACGTCAGTATATTTCACCAGAGTGAAAAAGTAAAACTACATGCTGCATCAGTCCTCCACAACTCTGCACATTTCTTTAACATTTACTCAGTTTGGTACAAAAGAACAAATACTCCCGTTAATCTTTTTATTTTCTATCCAGATTACTGTTCAATGATTTAAAAAAAAAAAAAAGAATAAATGTATTATAATACATGTTTATTCTTTGGATTGCAGCATATAATTACATAAAACAATTAAATTAATCAAAACCCGAACTGGTCCTCAGATTTTTCTTTTTTTTTATATATAAAGTCTTAACACAGACACTCCAACGGTGCACTCACGCAAACATGACACATCAAGACAAACACAAGTGATTAGTCAGGACGACAGTAATACTGTGGACCGGCCGTTACAGGGGCTGGAGGGGCTTTGTGTTTTGGTGGTGTAACGTGGTTCCTACTAAAACTCCCCGACTTGGCAGGCACCAAGCCCTCTCCCTGAAGCCATTAGCCTTCCATTATTACGCAGCTCAGTCCAACATGGCTGCTGGTACCTGGGACCTTTTAACGCAACGTTGTGTGGATACCAACCTGCCTTTGCAGTGGACCAAGAGGAGAAAGCTGTATCTGAATTTTCCTGGAAAGCAAACCTAGCTGTAGAAATGATCGGCCAGTGCCAAGAAACGCAACAAAAACAATAAAATGTACAAAAGGCTGCGCACTGCATCACCTGACGGCCGTGTATTGCTTTGTGTGTGTGTGGTGTACTCTTTAATATTTGGGAACACCAGCTGCAGTCAGTTCAGTAGTGAAGCAGGTACAAGTCTTTGCCAGGTGAAAGGCCTCTGGGAAGAAGTTGGCGGAACACTCCGGACGAGGCGAGAAAGAGGTAGTTAAAAACAACAAAAGATAGGTGAACACTCGCTACCAAGACAGCAAAATAATCTTTTAAAGACAGAACGCAACCGCAGATCTCTGGCTGGTAGCCTCGTGATCCAGGTGGGCAGAAGCCGCCGGGCACGCTGCTGCTGTGGGGGCAGCGGTGGGCTGTCGGTTCACATGATTTTCTGGTTGTATATAAAATTCCCTGTGTGGACATCAGGCCTCGTCTGACTGCGGTGTGCCAGGAGCCACCAGGGGGCGACACAACAGCCTTCCCCCCAGTGAGGCGGTAAACCCGCGAGAATCTGACAGCATCTGTGACCAAACGAGCCGCTACAAGTAAGGTGCAGATGTTACCAGAAGATATGTTAGAAAAATGGGATCCTTTTTTTCCTGTTTAATAGTAAACCACAATGGTTTTATGGGGGTTTTTTTGGAATGACACTGAGGGTTTATATAGCACAGCATGTTTTAGTTAGGAGAGCTGTGACTGTTGCTGCTAAAAACCAGTCTGGCTCCAGGTTGAAGGCCACGTTAAGGCAGACAGGGGGCGTGTTGTTCCAGACCAGCGATCCCATAGTTGATAAGATAACTGCAGGAAATGCAACAAAGATAACAGTGCTGACTGAGACAAAAATATATTAAATAATAATTAGTAATGCTAGTTTTAAATACGGTTCCCTATTGAAAGGGCTCTTGTTGCTCTGTGGATCCTGTACCCACCAGGTGCACTTCATCGCGCTTCGTCTGGAAACGCAATGTATTTATGTCGAGTCATAGAGGAGGATGTGTGCTGGAAGAAAAGAGTCACTTTATTACCTCCATATTTAAGCTCAGTTCTGCTGTCATGGAAATTAATAGCTCCCAATTTAACCAATTTTCCTCTCTTTTCTTTTTTTTAAATAAAAAGAAGGTAGTTGAGCAGCGAGTCAAGGATTAAAGAGTATTGCTTGAAAAATGTAAATCATTTCAGAACAAATTAAAAGAACCAAAAAAAAAAAAATAATAATCTGCTTGTATTTTCTTCCTACATATACAAGCGTTCCAGAAAGGTGCGGTTGGATTCCCTCTGGAGACGTCTGTGCAAATTCATTGAAGCATTCATGTAAAAACGGCGTGTGTGGAAGAAACATGGTCACATGATTTCTGAGGCACAATAAAGACGAACAAAAAAAAAAGGGGACATCCGGAAGCCTGAAGTGATCTCAAACCCAAACAGTGCACCCGAGCAAAGACCAGGACGGGAAAGTACACCAGCCGCAGAATTTCTAATGTATCGAGCTCTCAGCTGAACTGCTAAGTATAATAATAAAGTGGCAGCTGGTGGCCGTTTCCCATCTTGGTGAAAACTCATGGACACAACTGAATCAAATCCGGGTCCAACCATCATTCTCTCACTCACTCACACACAGAAACCTTTACTCCCTCCCTTCATTACCACATAACTGTTCAGAACCACAATATTATAGCAAATATCCAACCCAACAACAAGAGTCCAGCCTAAAAACCACTGCACAACTCACCAACCAATAACATACCAGCCACCTAACCGACCAACCAATCCGAGGACTCCGGTGTCCTGGGCTTATAAGGCCATTTAATAAATACACATAATAACTAGGACTATGGTGATATGGCGTCTCCTCGTCTCGACTTCAATGCAACTCTAGCATTATAGTTTCCTCTTCCAGGGGCGATTTTTCACCCAGAAAATAGTCCAACCTTCAACCTTCACTCCCAACACCTTCTTCAAGGCTCACATGACAAAGTGCCTCATTTTTAGAAATTGTACTGCTTCATCAAATTAAAAACCACACTGGCCACCGAACCAAAGCCAAGCGCCGACTTTGCTTTGTCTACATCTGGGATTAAAAACAAACGATTGAATTCCAATCTGCTATACACAAAGAGATAGTGTGTTGGATAAATCACCGCATCCACCTACAGGTCAATTTACAATGCTAATAGCAGCAATTTTCACGGAGTCATTTGTGCAACATTTATTAAAATACAAAGGCTTCATCAAATTTTCATGCGATAAATGCATGTGTACAAGCATTTAAATATAAATAGTAAATTCACGCGTCTCGAATTAAGAAGACGCACGATACAAGGAATGCAACAAACACAAACATACTGTATCCATGAAGATGATAGTGTTTGGACATACTGAGTGCAGTATTCCAGATAACGCATTCATACGTACGCGTCGTCAAATCCTCTGATCAGATTACCTAGTACAAATGGATTAACTGAACATCGCCATTGAAACAGCTTACAGGCCGAGAAACCTGCCTGGACATCAAGAACGTGTCACCCAGCATCTTCAGGTTCGTCTTCGTCGGGACTCAGCCACTGGAAGTGAGACGGACGTCGCTCCAACTCAGGTTCGACACCGACCGTAGTCTACTCTGTTAAAGGGCTACTCCGGCAACTTAAAGCAGCAGAGGCCGAGCTATCCTGACCTTTGGTTCATAGTATGAGTCAAGCTCCAAAAATGCAGGATCCATACATCTCCCATAATGCAACTCGACAGCATCTTTTGTTTTGATAGACCGCCCCCACCCGATGCATGTCCACGTCTATCGAACTCCATGCGCCCAGCTTGGACCACAGGGGCTGCGGCCGTAAAAACCGACGTCCTGTGCCTTTTCCTGAACACTCACAAAAAGGTGTGATGGAGAGTTCATATGGATTTAGGAACAGAAATCTGCACTTACGGCTACGTAATTATGTGACGACAGGTATCACTGACGTGGGTCTGCTGTGGTCACTTTAATGTTGCTGCCACAAGGAATTATGGGACGGTATTATCTCCTTTCCTTTGGCGAAGGATGGTCCAGTGTTCCCTACACTAATCGAAGCACTGTGGAGCACCTTTCTTTAGAGAATTCGACCAGGATTCGATCACCATGGCTGCCACTTACAGACTTCTGGGTCATTTCACTCCGCAAGGAACCTTCCTAAGCAAGAAAAGACCACTGGAGGCCAGGCCTTCTGTTGTAGGCTACATGTGACATAATCAAATGTCATTTTGTCAGACTTGATCGAGCTCCCTCCAGAGCTACTGACGGCATCAAACACCTGTTTTCACAGGCTGAGCAGAACTGAACTCCATGTGTAAAATCGAAGGGGTGGAAAAGTATTGGGAGCACATGTGTACCGTCTACATTCTTCATGAACTGATCGTGCACATAAAGTATGAGACCGTGCTGTGGTGCACGGCCAATGCTTTCCCATAAATACATTAAGCATAAAAAGGTCACCAGAATATGTCCCTCTGGCATGTGATGTTCAACAAAAATTTCTAAAAACAATAAAAAAGATTTTCCTGCCACGTCATCGTGTATGTTCTTCAACAGACGTGGATGTTCTATCAGTCAGAACTGCTTTTGTGTCGAACACTTTCCCAAAACGAGCAGCTCGTTCTTCTCCCACTTGTGTCACGCAGTCATTTGGAAATACAAAGGAAAAAAACCGAGCAAACGCAAACTGATCCTCTTCTTGAGCGTGAAAAACCCAGCAGAGTTTCCTCAACACATACCTATTCCCACCAACACAAAGCCAAGATACTGCTCTGAACAGCGCCTCCTGGTGTCCAAATGTCAGTCACAGATAACACAAAAGTTTGCTTCAAGAACAGACCTCCAGATGGAGAATACGCTCAAGTCATTTCACATAACTGGTTAGTTCAAGGAATCGGTTTCCCCTCCTCTCCCTCTCTCTGCACCACGTCCACAGACACACAGATGCTTCTTATCCGACGTCTCCGGTGCATGAATCCACTTTTAAAGCCTCCCAGTAAAAAACAAAACACCACCTTGCTCCCACAGTAGCTTTGTCCAAAAAGGACACGACTTTTCCTGCTTTACAATTATAATCTTCAACATCGACACGACAACATGATCTTATTTGTGCACAAAGGGAAACACTGTACAACATTTACAAACGCACACACACACACACACACACACACTCCTTGTCCTTTCCCCTCTGCAGTCCCTGAGATCACCTCACACTTAGCACAAGGCATTCTCTTAAAAACACAGACACAGCTAACAGAAGTTAAATACACAGAAATACAGATGCAAACCGAGCCATGGTGAAGGCACATTCTGGGAGGATCTATCGCTAAAAGAAAAAGAGTCCAGGAGGAGGAGGAGTGTTAGTCTGCAGATTAGACCCTGGAGAGTTCAGGGGCGTGGCAGCTGGAGCAGGGGATTCTGGGACATAGAGTCTCGGGACTTACCAGGTCGATACACAGAGAGTCATATCCAGGGATGCAAACACGTCAAAGGCGAAGATGCAAACGCTTTTTGTCACTCTGACCCCAAATTCTTAGAAGAAAAAGGTGTCTAAAAATCTAATTTGATCTATTTTCCATTTTGTTATTCTCAAAGAACACAACGCACATGTTGCAGTGCGACATGGAGGGACAATAAAACACGCCAAAGAAACACTAAAAGACCATTTTGTACAGTGTTAGCTTGTCACAACAATGTGGTTATACATTATATTAGCCATACATAATAACGTATAATTAGGACGTGTGAATAGAAGAAAAACAAAGTGTTTTCTGCACTCTTTAAAAAATAAATTAATAAAAATAAAAACACCCGCCCACCAAATGCATCGTTTTCTCAGCTGTAAAATATTTTTGCAGACGTGAAGTGGGATTAAAAAAAAAAAAAAAAAAGAAAGGGACTCCTGCCTAAAATGTGACTCGTTTGCATCCCTGTATACCAGCTCAGAAGGCAAATCATCCAGTCTGCAGTGTCTAACCCACAACCCTGCAGAGCTCCAACACTCCAAATACACCGAAGGCTGCACTGACAGCCACTCACTCTCAGCAGTCTTCCCATTGACTGCCATTCATTTAGCATCACGTTCCCACATGATAAACAGTCCTTCCGCGGACTTCTATATACTCTGCATAGTCTGTCATCAGTTTACTGGCATTCGTTCTCCACTGTCTCTATTCCATCTCCACCCATTACCTGTGAATGGATGCAGTGGGTAGTTTCAATATAGAAGGGTAGGCAGTATCTCTGATGTGTGAGCCTGTTGCATAGCTGGGAGGAGAAGAAGGGCCGCGGGCAGTTCATCGCTCCCATCCAGCTCCTAGTTATTTTGTCTCAACTGCTCCAGGACTTGCGGTTCTCCCCCCGGCGGGCAACGATGGCTTCTCCTCGCAGAACGGGGACGTGGGCGGCGAGCTCTCCCGTGCGCCGACAGGTTCGATCGCGGCAGGACAGCCGGTTTGGCCGAACCAGCACTCCGTAACCCGGCTTACAGTGGAAATATCGATGACCTCCAACTGAGCCGTCATTTTTACCTGTAGGGATTAAATAAAGAAGCCACCAATCAGAAGTCATTCAGCACTATACTGTAGTACAATCAAAGGTAGTACATTAGCCCATTTCTAAAGTACTATAATATACTGGGCAGTATAGCACTGTATGCATCATGTATTTTATTGTTTAGTAAGGTTATTTTTTAAATGGCCAGTTAAACTGATCCTTTACAAAGTGATTTCTTATGTCTTTGTGTAATTTGGGTGAACTGACCCTTTTAATTGTGTACCTACCTACAGGGGTGTCCAGCTCCACCCCCACCCACACTCCCTCAGCAAACTGCGTCATTCCCACGTAGCGCACCGTCCCGGCCTTATTGCTTCCTACTGTAACATACACCCCTTCCGTCAGCCAATCAGGCAGTACGTCGTCGCGGCTGCTCTCTTCATCGTCCACAAAGATCTCCAGCCTCTCCAAGCCTTCGCCTCCTCCTCCCGAGTTGACCAGCTTGTGTTCAGAGAAGGAGTTTTCCACAGGGACGTTATTGTGATTGGCTGAGCTGTGGTGAGCGGGTGGAGCGACGGCGGCCATCTTGGCGCCACACTGAGAAGAAGGAGAGGTCACAACATCGTTGCTGTCAGGACCCTGCTGCTGGGGGTGTGCGGGTAACGCGGTCTCAGCAGCCAGGAGGGAGGAAGATGAGGAGGAGGGTTGGAGAACGTCAGACAGGGTAACTGTAGAAACACTACTGGAGAAGTAGCCGCTTGATGACTGGCTGAGGGGGCTCAGGGAGGTGATGTCATGCGGGTCATGCACAGGAAGAGGAGGGACTTCTGGGAACTCTGCCCGTCTGTCTTTGGTTGGGGGCCGTTGAAAAGCAGTCTACAGGAAACCAACGGTTGCCACAGGAACAGACGAGAGCATGCAGACAAGGCAAAACAACAAAACAATTATCAGCGACAATAATCTGCCTTCCTAAAAATGTTACAATCACCCTTTGGACCAATCAGGTGCTAGAAAGTCTACGTTCTGTAGCACGAATGTAACGTTTGACAGTTGCAGCCACATGCTGGTTAACAGCACGAATAACGCAGTCTTCCTTTGGGCTAATGAGTAAATACATACAAAATGTCATAGGAACAAAACCTGACATAGTGTACAAATACATTTATGTTACTGCAAACTGTATTGGAACATCAACTGTGACCAGATCAAGAACCAGACATGCAAATTAATGTCATGTTGAGTACTACTTGAGGGGAGCTGAAAAAGACAACCCCAGTGGTGTCATAATGTCGTCGTCAGGGTTACCTTAAACTTGTCTTTGCTATAAGAGAGAGCGTGCAGTACAAACTTCGGGGGTGGAATTTAAAAGACGTGGGCATTTACCAGGCAGAGGGTGTTTTTGGAGCCTGGCCCATAATATGGACTCAAAATTTGCTTTTGACCACATTTTAAATTATGTCTCTTTTAGTCCCCCAACATCTATGGGGGAGCAGGACCTAATAGCTGGTGCGGCTCTGTAATGTGATGGCAGCAGACAGTTTTATGTCCACAGTGACTCCAGAGTGAAATTGGGGTCACTATTTGACACCAACTGCAGTGGATATCCTCAGAGATGATTTGATTAAATAACAAATATTCCAACAAAAATAAGGAACATTAAAGACTTTTGTAATGTTTTGTCACAAAACAAAATCCATAATGGTCAAAAACATTTTTTTTTAACATAAAACAGAATCTGAGCTACAAGAGACACAAACAACTAAAAATAAACAGGTCAGCGGGGGCACAACCTCACCGTCTCAGCCTTGACTCGGCTGTCGTCCCCTCCTGATGTCACGATGCGAGGAACATGCTGCTGAGTAACAACACACAAGGTCATTCCGAGGAAAGCACTCATGTACTCTCGCCCTGCAGCCACAGCCTGAAATATACTAGTTCAACCAGTCTAGCTATTTTAATTATACTTGGCCTTTTCAATCTTTAAACTTTCTTGCTGACTGAATCCTGCCCTGCTTCTACGACACTGTCTGTGCTGACCTGCTGGTTGTGCGGCGAAGGCCTCAGCTCCTTTTTGTCCTCTCGTGCTGGAAACAGAGACTTGAGCAGTTTGGGCATCTGAGGAACCAACGCCTTAACTGAAAGATAAGAGGCAGCAAGTCCTGAAAGACCTGGGGGAGGGGGTGGGGAGGTGAAAGAGGAGGAGGAGGAAGAAGAAGAAGAGAGGAAGGAAACAAGGAAAGAAGAGCAGGTGTGGGAGGGCAGAGGAGGTGTGAAAGATTAAGACAGGAAGTTGAAAGCGAGTCCAGGAAATGGCAAAAAAAAAATAGACTGACAGAAGAAGACATCAGCCGGCCATAAGACATTGATTTAGACATTGCAATGTGATCAAAAAATAAAATAAAATCACTGGACTGTGAAACAGAAATTAATAAAAAAAATGATTAATTCTGTTCATTTTGTGAACGGACTGAATCTAAAGCATGAATTCTGACATGGGCAAGAAATCGCTAGGAGACAGAGACATCATCAGACTGATCAGAGAGCAGAGCAACCGACCAGACGCTGAAAAACTTTGCTAATGAATACGAGGAGAGAGGAGAAAGACGTTCACACTGCAGCGTTAGACAAAGCAGGTTACGGACATGGTTGTAAGCGACACCAAAAGCAGCAGGTCGAAAGAGCAGCGTCTGATAATGTAAACTATGACACATAGGCTTGTGTAGAAAACATCAAACAGCAGGAGAAGAGATGGAAGGGGAAGCACAGCATCTCATGATTAAGCTCAAAGTATTGGACAAAGCAGTTGGGAAAGACGAAGAGGAGGGTGAAAGAACTGGCAAGATTTGAGAGTATGGAGGAAACATGACATGGAATTTAAAAAAGGTAGTGAAGAAAAAAAAGAGGAGAGATGAAGGGGGTAAAAGGGAGGTGGCTTACCTTGCTCCGGTTCCTGGTTCTGTGGGGGTGCCATGCCAAAGGGGGTTGGGGATGATGAAGGGGAGGTGGAGTAGCTGGAAGGGGAAGAGGCGGGCCGGGGGAGGGTGCGGTGAAACTGAGAAGGCATGAAGATATCCTGCTGACTCTCCCATCGACCCTGAGGAACAGACGGACAGAAAGATGACGACAGGACATTGGTTTGCTGTCACTGCTGCGTATGAACACATACACACATGACATTTGGCTATTTTACACACCAAGTGGCAGGCAGGTCTTGTTTGTTCAGATCAGACTAATCATTTCCACTAGAGCCACATTTAACGACACAATGTTTGAACTCACTGTTTTGACCTTGAACACGAAGCAAAAAGTGTGCGTTACCTTATCGTCCAGCAGGCAGGTTGTTGACAGGTCTTGTCTACTTCCAGACAGCTGAGGACGAATGGACAGAGAGAGTTTAAATTGACAGGAATCTAGTATTGTAAAACACTGCACCGTCTTGCTTTGCAATGGCATTGTATTCGTGTTTTACCCTGTTGACAGAAGGAGAACTTAGGCTCCGTCTATTGCTCCTCCCTCTGCTAGTCAGTTGCTCCTTCACTGCCACCTCCTAAAATCACACACGCACGCACGACATTTTCAACATATTAGAAAGTATAAATAGATAAAGGTATTAAGTGAAAAAAGAAAAGCAAATTGCAACTCGATACATTTAATATTTTGACGAGCCATGAATCTTCTAGGCTGCTGTAAGCGTTACGACCACATGACCGCCTATCAATCCATCCATCTAATGTCCATCTACCTGAGACTCTCTGTATCTCTACCTGTCTGAGTCTATCCAGAGTCAGGATGTTCTCCAGACTGAGGACACTGCGGAGGTATTTCTCAATTGCAGCCTCCTCATCAGCTGACTGGCTGTTGTGTGCGCTGGTAGCGAGCCGGGCCAGCATCTCCCTGTCCTCTGAACCCGGGGCGTCCTGATGAGACAAAACACCACAAAAAGATATGCGTTTAACAATCCACCCTGCGGAGGTGTTCTTCTACACTGAATGCCTGATGCGTTTCCCTGGCCTTACCCCGGGGATGTTGGAGACCACCTCGAAGGTGACCCCACAGCTAGGTATTGTGCTGCGCGTGGACATCCTTCTGAGAAAGTTGTGGGCAAAACCCTGGCGGCCCGGGTTAACGTTGACGCAGATCCTCTTCCTCAGGACCAGCTGCATGTCGGCGGGGTGGCTGAGCTGAACCACCACTCGGATCGTCAGGTAAACCCGCTGATCCGGCCACGCCCCCCCACGACTGAGCTGGGGACACTCATGGACGGTGGAGTCCCATGATGCCTCTGCTTTCACCTGCGGGGACAAACACAGCTGGGTTCATGCCACGGTTCCCCAAACGGACTCCTCGGAAAAACACCTCATTCAGGTCCGTCCTCACCTCGCCATCGTAATGTTTGACGATCTGTAGGTCAAAGAAGTCGTCCTCGTCCTCTCCGCTCAGGGTGGCATCCCAACCTCCAGCTTCAGGGACCTCGTACTGGTCTTGAGAGCTGAGGTCATCGGCTGGTGAAAACCAATAGAACACATTATTAGCCTGCGAGTAGAAACGTGTGAGCAAGCATACGTTATTTAGCACAGAAGTGACATACGTTTGAGGTTCAGGAAGACGACAGGGATATGAGTCTCCATGCCTGGCAGAGGAACCCTGTGAACAAACATGCAGTACACACGGAGATCAAGATATATACTCGTCCCAACCGCAGACATCATTTCCAACCTACTCTTTCGCCCATGTGCCTTAGATGCAAGGCAGAAATTGGTACTCTCTCATTGTTTTTGGTCATGTTGTAAGCTGCAAAAGCACTGGTCCAATATGCTGTATGAAATAGAAAAAATAGTGGGTTTGAAACTGGAGATGGACCCAAACAGACCATTCATTCATTCATTCATTATCCATACTGCTTATCCTGAAGGGTCGCGGGGGGGGGCTGGAGCCAATCCCAGCTAACATTGGGCGAGAGGCAGGGAAACACCCTGGACTGGTCGCCAGTCAATCGCAGGGCAGACAAACAGACATTTAGGGGATGCACATTCACACCGCATTCATACACCGATGGGGACACAAATGCCATGCTGGCCTCCACCGGGACCCAAACAGACCAATTCTATAAAATTTAGAAACCCCATCTGAACTACGTAGAGCCTGGTGTCTCTGCCATCATTCTGCAAGGACTTTCTTGATTGCTATTTTTGCACATTATGATTGTAGCCTTTGGTACTGACAAGGAAACATAAAATAAATCAAATCAGAGAGACACACACACACACACAGCCATGTGTCGTACCATTCAGCAGGTGCTCCGGGAATGCCGCTGCCAGCAGAGGGCACCATGACAGCGTTTCTCTCCTCTGTCAGAGTCAAGCGCCACTCCAGCAGCTGGGCCTCCCTCTCCATGTCATCCTCTGTCTTTTCTGGGCACACAACGCTCAAACATTAAAAAACACTTCCTACACTAAAACCACCTAATTTAACTATTTATTTAATTTAACACTGAAGCCTACAAGCTGAATACTACAACCCTGAGAGTTACAGGAACAGCATTACCTGTTTTGCTGACCAGGCTCTGCAGGTGCTGGTCGAGGTATTCCTGCCTCTTGGTGAGAGCAGCTAACCACTGCCCCCGCAAACGTTCCAGGTCTCTCTCCTATGCAACAAACCAATCAGTTAATCATATTCGGCTTCAGTTCACCTCCAAGTCAAGTTGAGACATATTGAAGCAGGCAAACAGACTGTAGACAAGAGTGGTATTAACTGGTCTACCTGATAACTGTCCATCTCATCTCCTTCCTGGTTTGACGTGGAGTTTCTGATCTCCACACAACCCACTGAGACTGCAAGCAGTATCTCTGCTATCAGAGGCATGGTGCCCGAGTCCTGAACTGAACGCACGTCCACCTGGATTCGTCTCGACTGGCCCTGGAGATGAGGAGGGGGGAGGAGGGGGAGGAGGTGGAGCAAGAATGCAGACGTTTAAAAGACAGGACGTTATTTTGAAAGGATTTAGAAGATGGCTTTTCAACTGATGTTTGCTGTTCCACCTGCAGTGGTTGTGTTGTGGGCTCCTACCTGCCGAAGCTGGAAGATTCCCCCGGTCCGCACATCTCTAGCAGGAACCACTTCCACCGGGACAAAGTCTCCATTCTCATTTATCTCCAGGATTTGAATCCACAGCTCCAGGCGACGCGTTACCTCACTCCACCTACAAACACCAACATTATTGGCACATCTGGGCAACACCAGTGCACTAGCTTTTCGCAAGTTGCTGGAAAGCTAGTCCTGCAAGCAAGATGAAGAATCAGGGGTCAGGACTGTCTGTCTACCTGTCTCGTAGCGTGCGTGTCTTGGCCTGGATGATGCTGAGGTCCCACAGGGCAGGGTTTCTCCCTGCATCAGCCTGTCTGTGTCCATATACCTCGATGGCAACCGCCCCTTCAGTCAGGTATTCGATGAAATCCTCCGTTATCGACACAGCCAGCTCCTACATGACCAAAGAAACATCAGTCTTATACCAACAACCCCCCCCCGCCATCTTTTATATAAATATATAAACCCATACAGGGTTCATTGCTGCATTAAATTCTCCCTCCCAGGCTTCACCTTGCAGCTGTCAAACACCACCATACAGTGTGGGTCCTTGGTACTAGGTGACGAGGACGATGGGTCTACTTCAGGTGCCACGATGATGGGCTCAGGCTGGTCCCAGAACGCATACTGACAGAAAACAAAGTTGGACAGGTACTGGGGAAGACCAGTGGCCTGCAGGATCTTAATCTGTACAGGAGACACAGGTCAAAAGTCATTTAAACATATCTTCTCTTTAATTTACACTCTAAATGAATCAACGCCTCTCTAAAAGACTTTCAACAAAACCTGAACATTATAAACCTCATGAAGGTTGACTGCGTTGGGTTTAACCAGGTGTACTTTATAAACTGGCAACTGAGTGTATACTGAAAATTAAAAGTAAATCAAACACACCTAGTGATCCTTGAACTATAAGACGAAGCTCCTGGAATGATTTTAAATGACTGACTGAACCAGGTCTGAGTAACCATACCATGCAGACCAGTTTGCGATCCTGGACTTCAGCATCCTGGTTGTTGTCGGGGTCATCTCCTCCAGCCATGCTGTCCTCTAATCCCCCTCCAACCCTCACCACCTCCACATGAAGACGGCCTGCCACCTGACCACAGAGCGAAGAGGGACAACATCTTTACTCCAGCCATAACTAGAAAACGTGACCGTGAATGTAAGTTAGTCCACTCCAAAGCTACCATCTGGAGTTCTATTGTGAACAACCAGCTGAAATGTAATTAGACGTTTCTTTTTCATGTCTTTTGTAGTATTTTGCTATCATACTTTAGCATTCTAGCAGCATCATTATCACCTGAACATCATGTGATCTTTGGCTCCAAGACGATCCAGGAATTAATAAATTACTACTGCTGACATTCAGAAACCACAACAGAAACTACATAAGTAAGTAATTCATCATACACCCTCTTTAAAGACTTGGCTCAGATTTCTTATTGATCATGGTGTGCTTCTTCATGACAAAGAGATGGAGATTAATCCCTACAATTATTTAGTTTAAACTGTTAACCAACAGATCTGTGGCTACCTACCTCCCCCTTCTGGTTGATGATGGGAATGGCGTACTGCAGCTTTACATCGTAGAAGAGGCAGGAAAGGAAGACATTGGCAACACCGATCAGACTGTGGTTTTCCTGTTCGTCAAAGAACGGGTCTGCTCGGCGGAAATATGAGCGCATCACCTGAACAAGGACAAAAAGGAGAAGTGAAATTCACGTTTTAACCAAAAATAGGTCTCAACAGTGCTCATCAGCTGACCAAAGGGTATATCCTCATTTCATAATTAATACAGTCGGTTACGATTTTAATGTCACTAACAAAAACACCTAAAAGAAAAAACCTCACAGGGTTGTCATGGTGATGTTGATGGTACTCCTGCCACTCCTGGTACAGCTCTCTCATGTCCACCAGACGGTTCTCCATCTTCTCCAGACTCCAGATCTGCTTCCCTCGACACCGACGTCGAACCTGAATCGCTGGTTCACTGAGCACTGCATCCCTCTACGTACACACACACGGATGCATTTAGAGAATTTGCTGTGCTGAGAAGAGAACAGAGGAAGTCTGTGCGTGAGTGTCTACAAGTCAGTGTATGGGAGACCTTGCGGTTTGCGTTGAGGTTGTCCGATGGGATTTGCAGAGTGACTCTGTACTCTGTGTGTCGCTCCAGCTCCTCTGCGATGAAACAGGCTTCTTGCACCAGGAGGTTTGCCCTCACTATCTGCTCCCTCAACCGCCGTAGACTCCTCACCAACACCACCTCCCTGACGGTGACGAGCATGTGGCAGAGAAGAAGGGGAGACAGAGGCGAGGAGGAGGGAATGTTAAGGAGGATGTGTTGAGTTTGCATTCATATCAAATGGACGTACAATAGATGGAAGTATCTAAGTCAGTGTGCATTTATATCCTTGTTAAACAAACAAACACACTCTCACCTGTCCTCATTCCACTGCCTCAGTCTGGTCTGAGCGCTGGTCGATTGACTCATTCCTCCTACGCTGAGTCTCTCCAGGCTGCGGTAGTGAGACTGCTGTCCCGGACCTTGCTGGCCAGATGCCGGCCCTCCAGATGGGCCTGTGGACAGACGGTCCGGGTTCAGCTTCTTCCGGAGCTGCTGGAGCTCCTGCTCGTACATTTGTCTCTGTCGCTCCAGAGCAGAGCGCTTCTCCTCTTCGTGCTGCCTCTCCAGAGACTGGAGGACAGCTTGCATGGGGTCTGACGGGACAAAAGGTAAGAGGAGTCAGAAAATAGACAGAAGACTAAACTAACTGATGTTCTGCCGATGTAGAATCTAGTTATTTCATTCGCCTAACGTCTCCTTACCATTATTGCCCAGGGCCTTCATCATGACCTCTGTCTGGGCGAACTCATAGGAGAAGCTGACTTCGCTCGACACTTCGCTGGCTGTGTCACCGTCTGCATCCAGCTGCTCACTGCTGCCATTGTTCTTCATCACGCCGCCCTCGCCCTCCTCAACCTCAGCTCCCTGAGAGCGCCGCTTAGGCAGGTTGATCCTGCACGTAGGATGCCCAGTTAATTGACTGTAATCTCTGGTATCAGTTGGTTAATTTGCTGTAACCCAATTGTCAGCGTTTGGGCAATATGTGCTCTCTCTTTAATAATTCCTGTGAGGAACTAGATCAGAACACATTGATAGGCTGTAATTAAAATGTGAGATAGACAAGAAGAAGTGGGTGTGTTTAAATAAAATCTAAAAAAAAAAACCGAAAAAAAAATGTATATTACAAAACTATATAAAGCATGAGCAACTTTATATATAACAAAATTATTTATGGCAATATTTATCAATATTGTATCATATGAAAAACACTGGAATATTAAAAGTTGCACCTACCTAAAGAAGTGGTTGTTTCCCCAGAAGATTCGGTCGCCGTGGTGAAGCTGCAGAGCACTGGTTACTGGAGAACCATTAACACATGTCCTATAACAACGCAATAAAGACAGCAGTGACATTAGGATTTACTGTACTACTGATGTAGTGATGTCTTTACTGGCAAAATAACTCTCAACCCTTCCCCACACTCAGCCTGGAGATTGGGGTCTGTGTTTCTTACCGTGCATTGGGGTACGGGGTGAGGATGACGGCAGCGTCTGCCGTTATGTCGATGACACAGTGCTCTGCCTGGATACCCATCCCACACAGTTGGATGTCCTGAGAGTCTGCTGAGCCCACCTTTGTGTGTTCCTGAGACACCACATTCAAGATGTTATCAGCTGAGAGTCTGACAAATGTGTCCGAGTCGTGTATAGTGGAGTAAAGCCAACACATAAGTTGGTAAAGTGTATCCATTTTTGTTAAAAATGCAATCACAACTGACGTGAACTCAATTTGCCCCTGCTCCGACTTGATTTGTCTTCATCTGTTCTGATGTAGACCATCAAACACCAACTTGATTGTATTTTCTTGAAAGCGGTTATGTGCTTTGAAATTTGGTATAATAGATTTAATTCCTGCCGCGAGGTTCAAATAGTGTGCATGTGTAAAGATGCTCTATGACAGCTCGACTCTGTTGAATATTGTTTGGTATTCGGTGTAAATAGGCATTAAGTAAAACATGATGAGGAAAGTGTGTATACACCTTCAGGTAGTACACCAGCAGTTCGTTGAGGGCGGGATCAGCATTGAGGTTGACAAGAAAACTCTTATCATCTCCAACTTTAATCCCTGAAGACTGGAGAGAAATACCCAGACTCTCCAGCTGCTTCTGACGCTCCTACAAAAACACACAGAGACAAAGATCATATTTACACAGCAGATAATCCAATGTCTAAAAGTCTTGTTTGGGTGGAGGAACTCAAACAGGGAGTCATTATGTTCAGGAGAGCAACGTGTTTGCTTTAATAATAACATATACATTTTATTAACTTTCAAAAACCTCATGTGTCTTACAAGTGCAATCTCCTCAGTTTTGCGAAGTTTCTCCTCCCAGGTGATGGTCATCTCTTGAATCAACTTTTCTGACTCTTCCAGTCGGTCTTTCAGCTCTGGAGCCTTCAAAGACTGGAGACACAAACAGCGGATGAGAAAATTCGGAAGCAGAGATTTCTAAATGCGGATATTGAAGATTTCAAAGATATCTCACCTCTGCCTGAGTCAGCTGTACTCGTAGTTTCTCCACTTCCTCTCTGAGCTCCCTGATGATGCGAGCGTTGGGGTCTTCGTTAACGACAGCATGGTTAACAATGCTCTTTGCTCGGTCTGCGTAGCGCAGCGTCGACAGCGTCTCCTCGTAGTTGTCTGCTGCTGGACTCACAGTGGCAACCATCGCTGTACGACTGTTGCCACCCAGACAGTCCTGGAGAAAGGCAAACATGCGAAAAACAGAGGGAGAAATAGAGAGAAAGTGGAAGAAATTATGAAAATAAACTTCTTACAAGAAGATAAACGTGCAGTGCACAGTCAAACAAAGGAAATGTATTGTCCGCCGTCTCTGGTGGACTTCTGTTTATCGTGTACGTACCTTTAGCAGCCATGTCAGAACAGAGTCTCTGTAAGGAACAAACTTGGTCTTGTTCTTGGTTGTTCCCTGTTCAGCTAGTGCTGAGATCACCAGGCCCAGCGTAGTGAGAGACCTGACAAACACACAAACAGAATAGGGTCAACTGCTTTCTATTTCACAGGGTTCCACATTAAGCATGGCCCCCGTGGCCACCAAAAACTCCATGTAGGTGGCCCAATGTGACCACCAAGTTTTATCCCTATACTGGACATACTTTGCCTTCGCCAAAGCAACATTACAGCTACACAAACATTCCGATTCCGAACTAATAAACTGTGAGAGAATATATGTACCATGGGTTTACAAAGAACTTTGAGTTTTCAATTTAATCATTATAAAAATATATTTTCATTCCGTTAGTCTTCTCATTTATTGAAGTGTCGTCACAGTTAAGGAAGGCTGTGTTAAGTTGTAGAAAAATGGCCTTTTCTGTACTTTGTTTGAGCCACCAAAAATGTATTTTGGCCAACAAATGTAGGTACTTGGTGGCCCGTGGGGCCAGTGCTTGAAAGTATTAGCATCTATTCCTGATTTCACTTCAGAGATCTGTTCAGGGGTTCGTATCACTATGTCCCTGTCCATTTAGTGTGTGCACCTTTTCACCTCAGTACAAAAACACAGGGTATATTGCTTCCTTTCACATTTACAGCCGTAAGTGCACATGACAACACAAAGAAAAGTAATACTGCCAGGACGAAAACCAAAGTTAGACCATGTAGGGTTTAGACTCAAATAAAGAGCTGATTGGAAAAACACACAATCATAGATGTGTGTGTGTGTGTGTTGAACTGCTTTGCGTACTTGTTGATGTTGCTTCCTTCCTTGAGTCGTTCTCCTGCTGCTCCAGTCTTTGCTGCTCGCTCGCTTCCGGCCAAGTCTACCAAACTCAACCGACTCACCTTCTCCCCGCTCGTCTACAGAGAAAGAGTTAGAGACCGAAAAAGAAAGTCCGATTATTGTCCCATTCTCTACAGGACATTCAGCCATTAAACTGCCAAGTTGCGTATTCATTATTTAAACATTATTGGCCCCCAGTTGTTCATTAGCTAAACTTAGCCTCTCAGGTTTTACAGAGAATTGTCCAAAGTAGACAGCGTCATCAGAGAATGTTGCCTTGTGGTGAAATGCATCATACAGTTTCAGTAGGCTGGATGGATTTGTAGCAGCGGCCTTGCAGCCCAACATGGGTTGATTTTCATTTCTGTTCACTGCAAACTGAAACCAGCTTTTGTTCTCCATTTTACTGTGACTGTACTTCTGACTGAATGTTTCAGATTCAGGGTGGCTAACCAAATGACTACGAGCCTGGCCTAGGGCATTCAAATGTCCTGGAGCTGCAGCATAGGACACCTGTGCAGCGCTGGATCTGCTGACAAAACCCGAGGTCTCATTAATCACCGAAGAGGAAATACATCAAGGCAATCCCTGCTGGGTTGTCAGCAGCTTCCACAGAGCACCACTCTGATTAACAGCAACAGACAGCCCAAAAAACATACATGGTGTTTGTCTGCATCAGAAACCTCCCTTCGATATTTTGCTGAATCCTCTGTTAGACTTTGATTTCTCTTCTTTCAGTCTCTTGTTGACAGGTTCCGTTTGTTTCTTCTCATGGACCGTTGTTGCTGTGGCTATCACATCTCACATCTGTTTTGGGGACCGACCCCCCACCCCCTGCCAAGTGTCACAGGGCCGAATGTAACACTTGATCTCCACCTGCCGCACAGTGAAACCAGCACATCAGCAGGCGGACACCAGCTAATGCAGCTCTGTCAGTGTTTAGTGTGGACCGGCTCAGCCACCGTACTCCTATGGGCTCAGAAGTGTTTTGACAATATACCATCGTTTACTTATGCATACAAGACACAAGTGAAGTGCAAGCCTTTGCGTAGCCCGTGTTGACCCTGAATCCTGTATCCACTGAAACTCCACCTGCCAACAGTTAGCCGCCTGTGGTGATGAAGAAATTAAAGCTGCGAAGAACGCAAACCCACAAATCGGACTTACGTTTGTCATGAGCATTTGACACAAACACACAACTCATTCTGCAGCATAAGGAAACCTATTATATCGTGTTTTAAAATCTCAAATTCTGCAGGTGGGGCTCTGTGTGAGGGAAAGGAGAGCAGTGTGCATTAAGATTACTGTAAAATGAGTACGTGTGCAAGGGGGTTTCCACTGTACAGTGAAAACAAAAGGCAACCTTGTCTTGAGAAAACGGATAGGTCTGATCTTCAACATGTTAAAAAAAGTGATCTCACATCACATTCAAATCTCAAGTAAAGCAAACCCGAAACCTAAATCCTGAAAAGACCCGGTCATGAGACTAACTGATAAAGATCAGCCACAACTGCACCGATACACATCAGCCTCAAATCCCCCCAGAGTAAAGCAAATTATGAAAAACAACAAGAGATTTCTATCTGCAAGACTGAGGAAATAAGAGCCAAAAATAAAACGACATTTTTATTTTTTAAAATAGGGCCTGAAACTGGAAATGCATATTGCAGAGCCAAATAGAGGGGAGGCAAAGCTAGAGACTGAACACCAGCAAGTTGGTGTAATTCAATAATTACAGCTCCTTATTGCAGTGTCAGGTCCGGTTACCTGGCGCTGTCAGATTTAAATAATAAATAGCAGTAAACCACCTCCACTTTCTTTTCAATGTGTCGCTGCAGTTTTATTCACTGAGTGAATACAGTGTGCAGACACTCTTTGGTCCTTTTCAATTCCTAACATCTAGCTGGCTGATGAAATAGTGAAAATACAGAAATAGCAGCCTCCGTTTGCCTGGGTCCAGACCTTTGATTCCGCCCACACATAGGCTAATTCTGGTCTGGCATCATGACACAAAACAGCAGTTTCTCGGTTGAAAAAGCGATCATCCAGTGATCTCCGTGGGGTGGGGGGGGGACTAACGATTAGCCAATCAGCACCACGGGTGGGACAACGTCCATCAAGCGTCGTCATTGCCTGGGTCCAGACCTTTGAATCCGCCCACTCCACCAAAAAGATTCTCAATATCGCCCGTCATCGTAATTTGTCTTTACGTCCGCCCACTCCACTCTTAAAAACCCGGCATATGACGTTGGATTGAGGCAGACACGTTGGTCTCTATTGATTGGTTAAGGAAAATGTGTTGGCATAGAGGCAATGTCAGACTGAAGATGGAAATGAAGAGTAACAAGATTTTCTTTTTTCGGATATTGGTCAAAGCCAGTGTTTCTTAACAAGGGATTCTGTAACCAGGAGAGATGATAGCAAGTTTAATAACCAGAGCAGCAGGCAGCACCATCCAGCTTGTCGAGCTACTTGGCAGCAGCTTTAAGGTTCCACAACAGAACACAAGTGTCGGGGCATCAACACACTGCTACACTTGGTTAACAATCTAGTAGATGTCATGATGATGAAAAACAAATAAATAATAATGAATACGTTCTTGGACTCTGCACTCTATTGATCTAAATCACCAAAGCGCGGCTGTATTCGGGAAAGGGGAGAAGAAAATAAACAGCTGCGAGTTGGTAGCAAATGGGGCCAAAGTTCAAACTGATTGAACTTTGAGTGGAGCGTTTGGTTGACATCTCTGAGCAGGGCAGGTTACTGAAAGGAAATCCTGCGATGAGCTGTTCAAATGACTCGTGCAGCATCTGAATGATTTTGCTTCCTGTCATAGGTTCTTTAACCTGTCCCTTTCATCACAACACTGGCTGAGCCATCAGGGGGCACAGATGAGCCCCGGTGTTATGACCTACAGACAGCATCGCTGTTAGAGATTGGTACAAAAAGTTATTTAACTTTAATTAAAAAAAAAAAGGTATCCCTTACATGACGTTTTTGAAAGACACCTGGTGCAAAGTTCACGTTTATATGTATGTGAAATATTATATATATATTAATATATTCATGCTATTAGTAGGCTTTCTGTATTTAGTTGGCTGTCTATCGTAATACTAGGTTGACTAAGTTTCATTTTTATAGGTCTGCATATAATTAAAGATTAACTAAAAACTAGATCTACTCATTTGTGCTTAAACAATTAAATCCAAGTATTTACAAATTAAATACAATCGTTGTAATGAAACTAATGATAATTTTCATTATTGATTAATCTTTTAGTGTATATTAAGTCATAAAATAGTGAAGAACTGACTGAGGATCAACTACTGTTTTGAAGCATTAAAGCTATTTTTGCGTACTAGTTTTCCATTGGGTTCTTCTGCACTTTGAAAAAATTAAATCAAACAAGTCCAACATCCCTCATAACTGCCGAGTACCACGAAGCAACAAAAATGTATTTAGAATGAGGAGACAATCAAATGAAGCTACAAAGACAATAAAGAACCAACTAATCCAGATACAGGACGCGTCAGCCAAGTGATTCACTCCCTGACTGCACAGTCTACACATTAGCCGGTTGGCTTGATGAGCCTACTGACCAACATCGTGACTGACTCTGGGTGTGCCTTGAAAACAGAGCAGGCTGTATCAGCTGACAAAGTCAAAGTCACGCCTGTGAATTATTAACAGGATTCGCTGGTGGCAAGTTTCTCTGGAAATAAGAGAGCAAGGAGAAGGAGAGGCTAAGTGGGTCAGTGAGGATGGAGAATGAGTCAGTTAGGTCTTTCTTTTTTTTTTTTTGGAGCGCCTGGTCCGACAGCTGAGCTGACATCATCGCATTTTGTAACTACCTTATCACCCGCCGGCTGCAGTGACCGACTGATCAGACACTGCTGCCCAATCAAGTGTACACAATTACACATACACTTCTGTTCTGGTACTGCTGAAATAGGGGATACACTAGTAGTGTATCATATGTACAATTCTGGCAATATTATAAAACAGAAAAAAAATAACCTCCAATATGAATTCGCCGATCATTAGGATTAGAAATGACCACAACGCAAACATTGGAAAATGGTCACCTGTGTCAATTAGGTGTAGCAGATGGATTCTGGGAAAGGTACTGTTTGATGCTTGTAGTGCACTAGGGGTAGATGGGACACCGACGTCTTCACAATACCAAACAACAGAGTGGCTACCATGGATCTGTAAATAGAATTGGATTCAGCATCGGAGGCGGCACTCCGTTCATTCCAAAGAAACTTGTTGAGTGGCGCATGAAGCCAAAAAAGCTTTGCCTTCCTCATAGTTTCCACATTGCGTGGCCCGTAGAGCAAGCACAATTTAGCTTTCTTTAGCCCCGCCTCCCAACCGCACGGTCTCAGGCTCACTCGCATGAACAAGTTCAGCTATTAGTGAATTTTACAACTTTTAGGACACAATCATTTAAATAAGGGCTATTTAAGTGTTCGTACAGGGAAGTTGATGTACCTTAAAAAAAAATTAAAATAAAGATTAATCGTCTCTTTCACAATGTACAGTAAATCTATGGGGGAAAAGTCTCTTGGGGCCAGTGTGCGTGGGTCACATGACAGACCCAGAAGTTGTAATTACACGGTTTGGCCACCACATCAAATTGGCTTCAAAGCCTGGCACACTTCCTGGGGTCATGGAGGCCATTGGGGTCCGACCCAGCTCCCAACAGCCACACTGTGCCCCATGCACTGCCACAAAAGCGCACACCACTTACATAGTGGACTTGACCAATGACAGCGCCACCTGTCCGGAACCGTCCAGATCAAGTTTAATCAGCATCACTTCGACTGTATCCCTTAAATAATGTGTGTTAAAACCGTTATATCTTACCCCAGACTTCAAGTCTTTGAGTGTGTGTGTGAGGATGATGTTGAAGACGGCGTGTGATCGACTGCTCTCCTCATTCATGTTGGTTGCCGCAACAGTCCGAGACTTATTCCCCTCAGACATCAGAGACTCAATGTCCTGTCAGGGCAACAGAATTTAAATGTTTTTTAAAATTTGGCCATTTTGATTCTCCCTGCAGAATAACCTTTTACGACTGTGAAGACTATTATGCAGTACATTTTATTTATTTTAGATTCTGCACGTTTATGTAGTGACTACTGCAATAGGTGAAGGGTGTGTTTGAGGTTCCTGGAAAGCCCGATATGAACTCCAAAATACAATTCATTCTGACATAACCAGCCTCTTTCCAGAGGGATTGTTGGGACTACTAAGCAGACTGCTGCAATCATGTGAGCAACACCGTCACAAATGCTGAAAGGTTAAAAGATCAAGGTGAGAGGAATGCGAGTAAGACGCTCAAGCTCACGTGTCTGCTGGACACGTGCTCGCTGTTCAGAGTGAATGCCGTCAAATGTGGCAGCCAGAATACAACATAGCAGTGTCCAGTACACGACAATGAGACCAGGGGGTCCTGCCCTAAAAGCATGGCAAAAACTAAAAACCTTTTTTACCTTGTAGCTGGCCACAGCTAGTCGAGACAGGCCATCCACGTACGGACCCAAAACTTTATGTTCCCGCACCCTCAGAGTTTGTCTGCCCCTGGACAGAAAATAAAAGCAGGTTTAACGACAAACGACATGGCCTGTCTTGGTTCATTACTATTAATCTGATGTATTAGGAGTGGCAATATAGGCTCAGCTGGTTCTGGCCACCACTACAACTTTACCCAGGTCACGGAAACTTAACACGTGGCTCTCTGACCCTGATGCAAACCTGCTCCAGCCCTAAGAACTTCATCATTCTCTGCTCCACAGCCAAGCCCATATGGCGGTCAGATGGTCTGCTTCTCTTTGGCCCCTTTTACTGAGGCTAAAGCTCACATTGTGATGCAGGGTCAGAGGTTATGCTGTCTGAGGCAGCAGACACAGGCCTGTGCTCCTGATTTACTGCTGACCCGCTGGACATGAACTGGACTCCAGTGACTGCAGGGCAGAGGGGGGATCTCTTTATCCACTGTCCGCAGCAGCTGGTGGTACCAGAGTCCACCAGCGACCTTCGCTGTTCTACCAACTAACTTGGGGTTAAAACAAATGACTACGTGTACTGTTGTTCACCTAAAAAGTAGACCAAATTACCAGAAACAGACAACATTTTCTTGTTGATGCCTCCAGTCCATGACTAATTTAACCACCAGCGACTGTAAATCAACACTCCCTGCTGCAGCTTCACAGTAAATGTATTTTTTTCTCTCTCTTCAATGGGAGTATTTTACTGTGGAAAAAGCATCAAAAATTATATTCTGTACAGTCAGTATAATTTTATTTCCACTTGGCTTGGACAGAAACAAACACATAGGCAGCAGTAAAAGTGCCAGAGCCACCACGGCCTACAGAGGGAAAGAAAATGATCCTTCTTTCCATGAAAAGATTTAGAAGATTATGTCGGGGTCATACCCTTTGGGATCGAGCAGATCTCGGACCTTCTCGTTGTAGATCTCCATGTAGGACACCTCGACAGTAAAGCTCTCCTCCTCCCGCTGTTCCATCTGGGTTCGTTCAAACAAAGCACTGCAGAGCCGTGGAATCAGACCCGGCTGGTCCCCTGAACCCATCATGGTGTACGACTTTCCCGAACCTGACAACAACACAGACAGTGTCAATATCAATTGGAACAGAGCATGTGTGGTGTGAAAATGGCACCTTCTGTGATAGCTAATGTAAACATCTGAGAACCACAGGTGAGTCAGTCAGTCATTTCCACTATTCAACTATTAAAACCTACGCAATCTAATGCAATTTAATACAACAGCTCTGCCATAAATTCTACCTTTAAGGAGTTTTTCTAGACAGTGTCAAAAATGGGTCAAATTAATAATTTCATTCTTCCCATTTACATACACACGAGGGAAGCAGAATATTACAAACACCTCTGAATCTAATGCAGTCCAGACACGGGACTGATTTATCACCTCTAACGTGTTTGAAGAAAGATTTGTAGTGTTGAGATTATGGGTGAAAGCTGAAAGATTGTCTTTTCACACCGTGTCTACACTGGACATGCTTCAGCCCTGTTTTGTCAGTCATCTGATGGAATGGAAACACCTGCATTTTAACCAGTGCAGATATATACACCATCTGCGCAATACTCCTCAGGTGGGTTTGGGTTTTAGCAACAGTGTGCAACTGCATTTGAGCTTTGGCATTTTGTTCCCGCTGTCCAACCCGCCACAACACATCAACACTGACACGCCTCTCTTAATCATTGTACAAAAATCTTTAGGGCGCTCTGCTAATGAAGGGCAAAGACAAAATGTTCATATAATATGGCGTCCAACTCCTGTGACTCTTGTTATTCACATCATAGTGACCACAGAATAGTGAGGCGCCTCATGGTAAATTACCAGTTTGTCCATAGGCAAAGATACAGGCATTGTAGCCCTGGAAGGCATTGCGGAGAAGACTTTCCCCAAGGCACTGGAAGACCACCTCCTGACCTGTAGACACACGCACAAGGAATTTTATTCTGTACAATTGTGAATATTTAGTCTTTCTATGCTGAACTATTTGAATGGCATTTTGGTGATGAATGGTAATTTGAACTGGATCTGTTAATGAACCAACCTGCAAATTTCTCCTTATCCGTCTCATCCATGGACCAGAAACAGTAATCATAAGCAAAGACCTGTGAAGTGAAAACAGGAGCAGTATGAGAGACAAACTATAGAAATCTAAGGCCGATTGTCACACAGCGACGTTAACATTTGATTTTCACCTTTTAAGTGCCATACAGAAATGTCCATATATATATATATATATAATACATATAGTTTAATTCAAATGTAAGTGGTCATGTGGTTTAAGTAGCACTATGGGAACTTTTCAAACAAGAAAGGGGGGGGAGAAGACCATCTCAGGGTATATCCAGTAAAGAGTGAGCCACACTGCCAAAAACATGTTCAAACGTTTATTAGCAACATGTATTTGTTAAAAGGTTTAAAGTTAATCAATTAAGCGAGACTCTTCTGTGAAAAACAGTTACACAGACGTTACTTTGTACCACGTCCTGCACGGCTGGAAAGAGTTCACAAACGGAGTCGAAGAAATACAGCGGCTTCTTTGTTTAACACAGATGATTCACAACCATGGAATTAGCTCGGTGGTTTGTGTGTGTGTGTGTGTGTGTGTGTGTTACCTTGGATTGACTCCTGATGATGTTGGGAGGGTTCAGGGTCCACAGCAGCATGTGGAGAGATAGGAAGATGACATTTAGCACACATGCTAGAGAGGATTCAGAGCAGGCTGTAGTGTAGTGTCTTTGGTGCTTCATTATTTATCTAGCCACCTGTCTAATATCAATGGTTGTTTTTTTTAACTAATTATCATGTGTCCCTCTAAGATAGAAAAGAGGGTGAGAAAGACAAAGAATTATAAAAACAGAGAGATATAAAGACAAAGGCTGAGCTTGAGCCACTGGCCTCAGGCTTTCCTTGTTTCCACCAGTCACTTGAGCACACATTTGATTCAAAAGCAGCCGTGTGTGTGTGTGTGTGTCTTGTTTTACATCTTGTTTGTTTGTCTGTCACATGTCCAACCAACGTCTCAGGGGATTTGTTGAGGGTGTGTGTCTGTATTCATCTCTGAGGACTTGGAGAGACAAAAAAAAAAAAAGCCCTGGGACTGGGTGAATTGTTGTGGGAATGTCTGTGTGTGGGCATGTGTGTGTGATGGAGGGGGTTGGTACTGAAGTTGGCAGAAGGGTAGCGCGCGGTGGAATCAGACGGTAGCATAGAGGGGTTACTGGGTTGAGGTCATACTCAGAAACGAACAGGGACACGTGGGAAAAAAGCCACTGACAAGTTAAAAAAAGAAAATTGACATTAAAAAGAGGGGCATTGGCATGATCTTCTACTGAAAAACCAAACACACACGAACCCACAGACAAACACGTCAATACTTTGGCTAAGCATTTAGCCAACAGCCATGTCCTTTACAACTGATCTCCTCAGCAAACAGACAGAGTCACTACTTCTGGCCATCTCTGCATATGAGGGATGTCAGAGCATCCAGACCAGGCTAATCTATTCTAACAAGTTGGTTAGAAAATAAAAGAGCAATTTAAAAAACAATGACAGAAAGTTACAGAAACACAAATCTCTCTTTAACATAAGTCAATTACAGGAGCACTAGTTTTTCACAACCTATAAAAAGTACCAGATACGTTGTTAGAAGGATCTGCTGATATGAGCACTTGTACATGTCCAAACACCCCGACTGGCCAAAATACACTCACTGTTAATGCATTAACTGGAGGTACAGGTTTTCACTCCACATTTGTTCAGCACATGGACCAACTAAAAATGCTGCACCAGCAAGGTTAAACCACGGATGTTAATAAACGTGCATAAATGTGAGTTGGTAGTAGGGCTGGGCAACCGAAAATGACTTTATGGCTGTCTAACCGACCTAACATTGATGTGTTCTGCAAATTCATTCCTTTATTGTGGGGGGGGTTCACTTCATGGAGTCGGCATTGTTCCACCTAGCACTTGAAGCCATGTAATTAACCATGTGTCTCCAGTCTAACTTGGATAGACCAGACGACTCAAATGTTGTAGAAATGCAGCTGGGCGGGCGGGTGCAGAGGAGAATGAGCTGGTACCGAAAAAAAGATGTCACGTGGGCCACACTCTGGCTTCAGTCGACACAACACAAGACAAAACTAAATGTAAATTCCGTCAGGCATGTCGGCATTTTCGTGTCATTAGAGCCCGTATTGGCTTTTGATCCGTAGTCGTAAGATGTGCAGATCACGCTGATCTAAAAAAACCCATGTCAATTACTGTTCGGTGCACTTAATACATTTCAACATCTTAACTTACCTGGCACCGAGTTATTCAGCAGTAGTCAATTTATCTTGCTGCCAAGCTCAGCATCAATCTGCTTTTAAAAACGCGTAACTTGTTTTAACCTACTGGACATATAAGACCTGTGGCATTTATTACAAGAGGACAATATATAGAAGAAGTAAAAGTAGCTCAACACCAAAAGTGACACATTTGAACTGTGTCTGAGGAATCTACATAAGAAACTGTCACCACTCCCCTGAGTGGCAGGCCACACTATCCACAAAATAATGCTGGTCAGTTGTCATCACCATCATGACTTGTATGACAATCATCACAACATGGTTCATAAACTACATCTTACCAGTCCAATATTTTCAAATCTAGGCTTGAGAACACTGGCTGGGGATGCATTTTGGTATTTAAGACATTGTGTCAAGCCAACATGCTGCCGAAATACAAGGCAGAGATCCAACAGGAGAGGCCTGCTGTAGGAGAAGTAGCACTGTAGTCAGAAGCCTGCAAGGAGAGACAGAGACTGCTTGGAGGAGACGAACTGGGACATATTCTTTGATAACTGCAAATGCAAATTAACTGACAGGGACAGTAACTTCACATATTATTTTTCCTGAAAATAATATCATGACTACAGAAACCGTTACGGTATACCCCAATAACAAGGTATGGGTCTCAAATGTCTCAGTGAGAGAAGGGCTTAGGCAAGGCATTATCTTAAAGAAAACTGAGGGGGATTATTAAAATATCCAGACAACAGCATAGGCACAAAATGGAGAAGCAATTTATTACTGCCACTGCAAAAGAAAGCATGGAGCTGTGAGGGCAGAGGGGTTAGGAAACAACACTGCCTACTGAAGGGGAGCGAGCAGGCAGTCTTGCTAAGGCCACACAAAGCTCCACGCCCAGATGGTCTCAGAGGAAGAGCCATACCATAGCAGGGTGCATTTATCAACTAAAAGGTGTTTTTACAAGACTATTCCAGTGTCTGTTTCAGGAACATGTTGTGCCACGCTCATGGAAGAGATCCACAATTGTACCGAATTGCAGACGGGGCCTTTCAGCTTTTGCGCTCGCCATGATTGACTCGCACGGAAATAAGATCGTTGTGCTGACCACATGCTGCTAACGGTGTACAGCTAAACGTTTCCGGGCAGAATTCGCGCTTGCAAATTCTGGATCCAACATTACCTGTATCAACCGATGTACTATGTAGTCTGCCTGCACCGGACTGCTAGCTGCATTCATTCGGTTTCTCAGTAATGCTGACCTTCAATGCTAAATGCCTGACAGCATATCTAACTTTGACACTAAGCTACATCACAAAACTGTCCGTTATCTAAATGTCTCAAACTAGCTCTCGTACGGATAGAAGTACAGGAACACACACAAATACACTTGCACACCTGTTTCCTTTTACCCATGCATTCTTTATAAACTACCAAAGTTGCAGTTCTTGCACAAACCAGCCAGCATACAATCCAATCTGTAACACTTCATATTTCACTGACGTTCCACTGCTGACGTGCTGCATTCAGAGAGCAAATGCATGCAAAGTGATTCCTATCTGAAGGATTGATTCCAGTAGCTCTTCAAACCAGGATGAAATTAGGACCTCCTCTACACAGTGTTGACGTTTAAACAGAGAGCACTGCTTCTGAGTCCACCGGACCTCCAGCAGTAACAGGAAGCTCTAGGGGCGTTGGGAGTGCATGTTCACTGTTGGAGTAACATCTTGTCACACTGGAATCCCTGATCCATCAATTTAAAAGCTTTCTGATATTAAATAGTTTTGAGTCGATATTTTTGCTCCTCTCAGGGGCACTTAGAGCGTCTACATGCCTGCTATCGCCCACAGTCATATCTCCAAACATTTTAGGGGGGAAATCAGCATGGCAGGTTTTGACGTACGTAGTGATGACAGCTGTCATGGTTGCTTCACAGGCTGCAGGCGAGAAGGGTCACCCATGTCTTGCGCTCAAACACCCATTAAGGAAGCTTGGAGCCACCGTGGCCAATAAGAGGGGAGACTGAGGCGGTCAGGAGAGCCGTGAACCCGCCTCCCTCGGTCCTCAACACTCTATTCGTCCCTCCTCCCTTTGGCCTGCTCCTCCGCTCTGACCAGTCATTTAAAAAATAACTTAATGCATGGTTGCTCCCTGTCCCCCCCTTCTCTACTGTTCTTGCATTGTTGTTCCCCCCCCCCTCTCTCGAAGTGTATTGTGTAGGGAGGAATGGAGGATGGAAAGGAAGCTGAAGGTAGCTGAGGGTGGGGGTGGGGGTGAGGGAGGAAAGAGGCTGGGCCTGAGACTGGAATGTTAAGCTGAAGCAGAAACAGTGCGAGTGTAACGCAGCACATACCGATGGCACACGACAACAGGACATGTGAACAGGCTGATGCTTGAGTTCAGCACATACGGGGTAACACTGGATCCCCACCACACACTGTGAAAATGATACGGTAGACAGCCTAAGCATATACAAGCTTTATGTTCCAGGGGACACAAAGTCTTTATACCCATCACTGGTTATACCGGTGCTGTACAACTTTACATATTTACATTGAAAGCGCAGTGTTTTATGTTTACAGTACATGATGTTGAAATGAATAAAATCCACACATGGCCACAGGTGTTATTCACACCGGCTGAGGAGATCTGCTATTTTTAACTTGCATTCATGTCAATGATTATAAGTACGTGGTATGTGTGTCTGTTGTATTTGTTCAATATCAAAATCAGTGGCTCATTGTTCCTAAAATGCATTCCAAGAATTCAAGACAATCAGACAATCTGATACAACAACATATTAGCTTATTATATGGTCTACTGCAAATTTGAAGGGCCAACACATTTATTTGAAATCGTGCTCGACAGTAAAACCTGAAAATTAACCACGCTCAAAATAATCCTTCTGAAAAGGCCAGTAAAACATGCACACGTTAATAATTCTTTCACTAATTGATTTTGACCATGCCACGGTTTTAAAGAGTGGAGCACACAAGAACCATTTAAATCAATGTATCTTGACATTTAGCCCTGGCATCAAATTGAATGCGACGCATTTCGCTTTCTGTCATGTGATGCACATTAACTGGGCCTCTGGAAAGTTATGCTTTCACGCTCTTCACAGATATTTAACAGCAAAGTTGACCTTGAAAATATAAATTCTTAGCATGGTTAATGTTTTCCACTTTACCAATCGAAAAGCAGTGAACCAGTTCATATGCAAGCAAGACATTCTCTTGCGATGCCCCCAGGTAAATGCATTTCTGTGGCCGGGAAGTGGGAAGGATATTAGAGCAAGTTATGCTTTTATCATTGTTTTAATTCAGATTTCCTAAATTGATTTTGTTAACTCAGTAGCACGAACTGTCCAAGGCTCTACCCGAGGCAGACCAAGTGGTCTGAAAACCCGTATGAACTTGGGTCACATTGCTGACCTCTACACTGCTTCAGACTCACTTCAAAGCAACTTCTTGGAGAAACTGAACCAGCGTGGCCTGTGGATGAATGACACACTCTCTCCGTAATTTCTAACCGTGTCATTATGTTAGAGGCTCCCTCCAACACATGGTTGGTTCACCCCAGACTGTTTAAGCACCTCGCCTCACTCTTCACCCCAACGCCATCCTTTCTACAACAACTGTAGATCCCTCACGTCTAAAAACAGATTATAGTGAACACCATAACACCAGACACACACACGCCAAATGTTCAACATCATTCCAAGATACGGGGCCACACAGTCCCTTTTGTGTATCGTCGTGGAAACCACGCCGCTGGCGTTTGCCTTGCCGACATCTGACGGGAGACAGATCGTTGTCAGGGTGTGTCAACATCCAGCTTCACCCAGCTGACATGCAAACAGCCTCCGGCCATCATGAAAAATGAAGTGTCTGAACACGCGGATGAGGGGATGGAAGCGGTCTGCTTATCAGATAGACAAAGTGTCCTGCAGTTCAACCTGTGGAGGCCAGGACACCCCTGGTGGTCGCAAAGTGATCCATGGAGGGTAGGTGCAAAAAGCAAATAGGACACAAAATAAAATGAGATGAAGGCGGGCTATCAGAGAGCATAGAAAGCTAGCACACCACAGCATTAATGTTTCCTTGGTGATCCTCTATATGCAAAGCAAAACACTCAAAAACAAGTCACCACCGCACTGCGAGTGGCAGCGTGAGGGACTGGAGTCTGGCCTGGCCTGTCCGGTGCGTACCGCTGGTGGAAAAACTGAATCAGAGGAGTGAGGGGGGAAAAAAACAACAAGAAAAAAGGAAATGACCATCAAGTGAGGTCCTTTCATTTTATTTATGGTAGAGAATAAAAAAAAAAAGTCTGTGGATGTTACAGAATGTAACTTCATGATAAAAGTTAATTACACTTTATTCACATTCCTTAAAAGTAGGTTGTAAAAGAGTGAAAGTTGTTTGGCATCAATCTCCGTTAGAAATACTGTCATCTTCTTTTGGCTTGTGGAAGGATCTTTGTGTTTTAATAGATTAGGTGGGCGTTTAACAAAACACATATGAACAGTCTAATCATTTAATTCTGACAAATGAATAATTCCAAATCACTGATTAATTATTTTCTCGCCCGTGCCTGAGTGGACGAGGCTCACATCTAAGTACATTAAGAGAAAGTGAAGTCACTTTTTCCACCTGCTGAGCCCTGCATCAGAGCGTGTCTGTTAAGTTAGTCTTCAGCAGATAATTAAACATCGTTTTGCCCCGTGAGGATCATTTCCCACCCTTATTGTGGGCAAGAACACAAAAAGGAGGAGAGTAAAATGGAGACCAGTGTCCATTTGAAAAGGGTAATGGGCACCGCGTGTCCAAAACTCAAAGAACAGATCGGTGCTAATGTACTGGCCGTAGGGCATGCAGCCAGAGTGATAATCCAGCAATAACTCAGAATGTCTGAATGCACTTACTAACCAGTCATAAGCTCTACAGCAAAGACTGTCAACACAAATGAAAGGTCTGCTTCCCAGCTGCCATGAACCACTTAGTGGATGGATATCAGGTTAACCAAAATGGCTTTTACTATTGACGTGGCTGGAAGAGAAAGAGAAAATCCTTCCTTTATATTTAAAACAGAAGCACGCCTCAGTGTAAGAACCCCCACAAAAACACCAATGAAGACATTTTTGAAAGCTTTATGCCTTCAGAGATTAGTTTAGAGTCTACTGCTGAACATACATATCACGGGTAAATGTTCCCTAAGAGATGACGAACAGAAAGGTTTCACTGCATCACAACAGACTTAGCAGGTATTCGGACTGAAAACAGACCTGCGTTATAATGACAATACACACCAGGCTTCCTCCACATCAATTCACCTGCATCGTTTCTTTTACTGCCCTGAAGTACAACAAAACAAACAGGTCACCGCTCTATAAAAACGTCCAAAATATTTGATATCATTCCATATAATATCCACCTATCTGGCCGAGGCACATGCCGTGTAATCTGACTCACAGGATATAGGCTGTAGGTATTTCAGTCGGAATTCTCCTCCCCTTCCGCCATTCCCCCGTTATCGTTTATACTATTTTTGCAAGGGAACCGTCACTGCTTCGTGGGCTTAGCTACGCCCAAGACAAATTGAAGCTGGTTTAAAGACATACCAACAAGCCAGGGCATTTCTCTCCCCCCTTTAGTAGAATGATAAATGCGTTCAGCCAGACCTTTCCCCAGCGCTGGCATAGCACTAAGACAAAGTGTAGTGCAGCGCTGTAGCAGTTTCATGCTAACAAAATGATCTGAGCACCTTGTGATTTGTACAAAAGATATAAAAGCAAAGAAAGTACAGATGCATACAGATCAATGAAAGAACCTGAAATGAAAGCAGGAATACACTGGTGGATCAGAGGGCGATCTGGGAGTGGGGCAGGATGCAGCTTTCCATTGTTGGTAATCTAGGAAATGGAGATCATTTGAAGACAGTGGAATTCAATAAATAACAAAATATTTATTAAAATAAAAATAGTAGAGAATATTGGCTAACGGCTGATGGCAACAGATCCTAATAGAAGACAGAATGATTTAATAACATGGATCTGGGGCTAAAAATCTAAATCTAACAACAGCTTTTACTTCCTATCCTCGTTCCTCTAAAAGTGTTTTATACCGAACGACTAGTTTTCTGTTAGGAGACTCGTTTCAACAACAGACTGCTGTTCTGATGGTTTTGTAACCTGAGAATCCTTGAAACACATTGTGCCCGTCAGTTTAATGCAGGCATCTTCAGTGTTGTTTTTGTAGTCGTATCCATAGACGTATAGCGAGAGTTTGGATTCCGTCCGGGAAGGAAGCGGCTCTCTTTTTGATGCGTTACCTTCTGCAGATATGTCTTCCCAGTTTCAAACAAAGGGCATCCTGGTTAGCTAAGAAAACAGCACACACCTGCAACATCCTAACTTACTTCCGTATCTTCCTAACTTCTCCCTACGTACTTCCTTTATGCGCCCACTCTAGTCTTTCTCAACTTTTAACTACCAAGTAAAATGCAAATATAGAGTTGGCTTGGACTTGCTCTATATTAACAAGTGCTATGAGATAACTTTGTTATGATATAGCGCTATATAAATAAAACTGAATTGAATTGAAATGCCTCCAATGCAAACAGTATGTAAATAGAAAACAAAGAATATAAAAAAGGTAGCATCTGCACTGCGAGGGCAGCAGTCAGTCAGCCCATCCTCCTGCTGCTTCCTCGCTTCTTTGTCACCAAGAGACTGAGAGAGAAACTACAGCTCCGCTCTCGATTAGTCCATAAAAGTCACCGGAGGAAGTTTATGGCCGACAGATGCTTGAGAAAATTAGGGACTACTAACCCCCCCCCCCATCGTCTCCTCACTCAAGGAAGGGGGGGCTTCACGGTCGCCGTCAGCGACCCGGAGTTAACCTCCCCCTGTGTTGCCACAGAAACGGAAGAGCTGAGAAAAAGGGAGGAAGACAGGCGGTTTGGGAGTTACGACCCGACGGAGCGACGGGAAGAGGGGAGCGGAGCAGAGTCTGTCTCTTCATGTAGAAGTGTCTGTCTGCCTCGGTGTCCATGCTGCCGTCTTTCTTCCAGGCACACACACACACACAGCTGCTGTCTGCGCCTCAGCCTGCAGCCAGCGTTATCTGGAGGTCTGCAGAAAAGCCCCGGCCTTCACAAGGAGATCTCTCTTCCGACACAGCTGCCTTGCTCCAAGATGGCGGGTGGGAAGTCAAGTGATTTTGAGCCATTACATAATTAAATGAAACAAGAAGCTGTACAGCTTTTTGTAAATTCACAAGCTGTCCTCCCAGTGTTACGTTTGCCGGGTCTGATGACTATGGCAACATTCCCTCACTCAGACGCCGACCCAGCAACAACAACAACACACACAGTACGTGCGGTCACATATTTCTGTTCTGCCCAGTGCAACCCAATCTATCACGTCCAAATGCCTCCGTCGGCGCAGGGATTGAGAGACGCAAGACACCAAACACAATCCAGCGTTCCTCGCAAAACAGCAGCTGGTTAACAGGATGGAGACGAGGAGTAAAAGCCAAGCGAGAGAAACAAGTGACAAGTGATTTGAGCTGAAATTCACCTGTCACCAGGAGGCCCGGCAGCTGGTTACTCAGCTTCCTGCCAAAAACGGCATCGTGATAAACTCCAACCCTCCACATTCCAAACAAATCAGAGATAAGCTTTTTAAAAGTAGCAGTACAGGGAAGGTTACAAGGAAATGTCCAATGCGCTGAATATCAGAAAATTCTCAAGTCAAACAAAATCTAAAAATATGGGTATCATGACGTTGTTGTGTTTGTTTTTAGGACGTGACTGGGTTATGACTCAGACGGAGTACTCTTCTGCACTCCACTGGGGAAGTGAGCCTCACAGTTTGGAAACCTCGGGTAAGCACAATCTGTAGAAACTTGCTTGCACTTTGACATACAAGTATTCTTTTTCTTGATCAGTGTAAAAAAAGAAAAAAAAAAAAAAGAAGTAACAATTAAACGTGAAATCTCTAACAACACTTTTCATTCACTGCTATAATAAAATAAATCAAAGGAGGGTAAACATTTACAGGCACCAACTTAAATAGATGTTTTTGAAGAGAATAAATCATTGTTGTGGACACAGAATGTAGTCAAGCTACTGACAAACATACCTGGAGTCTCCTTTGCCCAGGTTTGCTCCGCCAGGATGGAGGATCGTCTGGTTCTTCACCATCTCCACAACACATTTAGTATTTAACTCCTTTTCTGTGGATCAGACAACACATACAGCGTTAGCCATGATTGTTTCAACACAACGTCACGTTCTGTGTGTCTCGGTCATCTTCAGCTCCGTGTCAACACATAAATGGGGTGAAAAGTGTCACATAAGCACAGCACAGTATCATCATCACTGTCCTCAAGAAGTACACCAATGTTTTCCCTACGTCCTTCTCATGGAGAGAATAAAGCCGCAAAAATGTGCAAGCTACCGTGTCAAGTTTGACCTGCGACAGGCCCCGACACAGAAACCTTTACAAGCATTGGTCTGACTTACTCCTTAGCCTACTCTGCATTAGGGATTACGAATTACAATTAATTTAACTATTGTCGAAATAGCAATATGGCCAACTGAGTCAAAACATACCAGTATAAATGCAACATTGTGCTACAAGTCATAATCTCAAGACGTAAGGGAACATGCTTGTTTGGCAGAGACCCTGGCAAAAATCACATCTTTTAAAATAGCATAATACCACCATGAATTCATGTGGATAATTAAGTTCAAATAATTGTTTTGAGCATGACGGGAAACACCAACTCCAAAATGGCCTTTTGCCTTGGAGTGAGCATTAAGCCAATCGATAACACACGACTAAGGATTAAGTCAGGATATAATGTTTCTTATTTATCAAGGTTGTAGTTTTCCTACAAATGCCTGATCTCTTTCTCATTCCTTTGAAATAGAAATCTCACAATGTCCCCAGTATAAAGCATTACATGTTTGCTTTCATAGCAGAGTCCGTCTTATAGCCGTCTAATAGAAGCCTTGCTGTGACAGTAGCCTGCTAAAGCGTTGGAAAATAACAACATGAGCCGCACTGGAAATTCATGAGGCTGGTGAGTCTCTCCATTCATCCGTCTTGCCAATGAGACCCAATGATGGTCGTCTGCGCACAGGCTAGGTGCTGCCAGCATGTCCTGGGCATCCAGTTTTCAGCAGGACTGGTCGTGCATTTAAGAAAAGAAAAAGAAAATACTGAAAAAAGCATTGACAATTGGATATTTGTAGGGCAGACTCATTTACCAGTAGCAGCCTTTTACTGGTGGCTGCTCGTAAATGCTTCATGCTTTTTTAATGGCCTATTGCTGCCATTTATTACATTACACTTTCTTACTGTGGCAAAAAGCTAAGTGGTATTTATGTTGACCTGTAGGCTAATCAATAACACAGGAACAGGTCATGTCACCCGGTACACAGGAGGGTCAGAGGTCAGCGCCGGAACAGCACTCCTTTAGATCCACATCAGTGTTTTCTCGGGGGCACGACATTAGAGGGGAGAGTTACTGATCATAACAGGCCTGGTTCAAGCCTTGCACGTAAACAAGCATCCATCCTGCTCAATAGCCCTTCAGAGGGAACCAGTCGTTTTCCAAAGCAGAACCTCTACTGCAGGGGTTTGCTGGGTATCCCATCACCATTTGGTGCTAGTGTTTGCATATAGACCACTAGATTTGAAACACAATCACAGATCCAGATGACTGTCAATCAGATTGTTTCTCCATTGTGCAGCAAGCATGCAAGGATTGTGAATGTCAGCAAATGTGTTAGGGCAAGAAAAACGTTTTGTGGTTTCAATTCCTTTCTGCTACAGGAACTGGCTGACAAAGGCAGGGATGAGCGCGCACACACACTATAATGAGCTAGTCAGCAGTGGATGTGCATGTGCCATTTGTTCTCGATAAAGAAATAGATTCTCAACAAATCAGTGCACTGCACAGTGTTGATTACAGTATATGGGAGACAGAGCTATTTCAAATAAACCTTTCCTCAAAGTGCGATGACTTCACCAGACAGAAACGCAATGCTTTGGTAACTGAGCATGAATGCTGTTGCGAGGAGCAGAGCCTGGCCATACCTGCCCACTGTGTTCCTGCCACGAGAGCACACATGCAAATGACCGTCTAATCAGGCAGTAATGGCAGGTACCTGTGCAAAGTGGAGCTGCTCAAGTAGACTGCTCCAGCTCTCCAGCCACAGCCAAATCAATAATTTACCCGACTGAGATACAAAAGGGAATCCCAACCTGAGCAGACCAACATCTGAGGAGCCAGCTGTATGACCGTGCAAACAAGAAAATAAAAAACCGCGGATAGTTTTGAGAGCCTCAACACTGCTGTTCCTGGCAGGAGGAACACAGGGGTAGATCCATGGAAACTTTGTGTCAAAAAGGTCAGAGGACCTGAATCACCCCCCCAATTCTTCTGCTGTCAATCAAGGATGCCACAAACCACATAAAAAAAACAAAACAGGGTGAGCCAGCAGAGAGTGGCAAAAAGACAGTGAGAGGGAAAGAACCAGATAAAGTGAAACAGGGGGACTGACACAGGCGAGCCGAGAAAGAAAACTCTTTTCTGCCTTCTCTTCTCCTGCCTACATCACCCATGAGCCCCTAGTGCTGCAGCTGCACTTCCTGATTAGCAGATGGGAAAGTGTGATGCGGTGTGGTTGGGAGGATAAATGTACCCATTGTTATCTTCCTCTCCTTGCTCTCACTTTCCACTGGCCTCCTCTCTGGTCCTTTCCTGGGCTACCGGCGCCGAGGTTTGGCACAACAGCCCTCGCGATTGGCCGTGGCGTCGCCGTCGCCGCGCCTGGGGTTGCTCTGTTCATCGAAGGCCACATAGCCATGGGAACACGGAGCATTACGCAACGTTAGCAAATATTCATTCAGACTCACTCCCTTCCTGCCTTTGTCCAGCGAGGCAGCTCCACTACCTCTCCTCCTCAACCTGGGACACACAGGGGCAAGCGGCCTTGAGGTTAAAGAAGCCTGCTTATTATTCCAGTGTCACAGGTCTGAATCACCGCACCAGCTGGGGAAAAGTGAGTGAGGAAAGTGAATGTGCACTCCAATGCATCCCCTTAACTACTACCAGTGTGTCCTGAAGCAACTGTCTGACAGCAGCAGACAGAGGAAGAGCTGTGTCTGAACGGAGCCGCCCGAAGGTGTGAATGTGTCATGGCCTGAATAAAAATGAGGTGGAGCTGGAAAAAAAAACAATGGGGGGCAGTTTTTCTAAGGGATTCTAAAAAAAAAAATTTGATTTTTCATCATCACCTCTTATAATAATAATAATAAACTTTATTCTGACCTGACCCTAACTTCTTATTTGAAATCCTAAAAAATAGTCTCACTATGAATATGGACAGAAGGGCCATTCAGACGGGGATCAGAAAGGCACTAGTGGAAACGTGGCACTGCGGGTTCCAAACCCATTCCCACTGCCTTTAGTAAGCCATCAATTTGCCTGCTCGTTGCCTTTCACCAAAATCCCAATTGCCTTTTCTTGCCGAGACAGATGATCAGGCATTTGTTTCCAAGGTTGACAGAAGAAGCCTCGCATGTTTGAAATCGTGCAACAGTGAAGCTGGACATACAGCGGACTTTAAAATATCATACAAAAGACTCTTTAGTTGACTTTGAACCACGTTTGCATCTACTTGAGAAAGTGCCGTTTTGCTGCTTGAATCATGGTTTAAAACAAACGACAGCAGAGTGAGGATTTTGTGGTCTACACTCAGTGTTGTTTTGAGCTAAATTAAACACTGGAATTAAAAGAAAAACACACACACAAAAAAAAAGGAAGTGGTTCTTCAGTAAAGTAAATCTGGCGGCCAGTTACTTTGCCATCACCTGTAGCTGTCAGATCATTAGGAGAGAACCTTAAATGACTAAAAGTCTCCTAACAGAGACAAAGTGCAACGGGTCACACTCTGAAAACCACGTCCACCACAGCAGGGCTGCTCAATTACGACACAAATCATAACCACAAGTATTTTGGTCAACGCTGAGATCAAGATTATTTAGCACAATTACTCATCGACATTGGGAATACACATTTATTGACCTTTATTCATTTTTAAAACTTGTCTTTTTAACAGTGAATTTCCTTGAACTTTGTGTGTCGGGGTGGAAGAAGCGGAGGGAGGGCTTTGTTATTCTGTTTTTTTGGTCATAAACCTCTTTGTGATTGAATTTCAGACGATTAAATAAATTGGCCGTATTGCCTCGTGGTGCAGAGACTGCAGTGTAACAAATCATGCACAGTGTTTGCAGTGTTGTCAGCCTGGATGCGGGTGAGTTTGGGCGTTTTAGAGAGGTGCAAAAGCACACCTTTGGAAAGGAAACTGGCTGCACAAAACAAAATTACAGCATCATTTCGAAATGAAATGTGGCACAACGGTCATTTTATTTCGATTATCTAGTTTTCATAATCGGCTTATAAACAACTTATAAAACCGTAGTTCTGGGTTCTTTACCCTGCTGGTAGCGCATCCGAGGACACAGCAGCTTTTAGGCATCTTTCTGTTGTTTGCTAGCAGACCAAAGTGACAAGGAGGCACCTTCATGCATCACAAAAAAAACAAAAAATCAATGGAGAGCAAAGGATTGTTTTCCCCTCCGGTGTGCACTCTGTCTCTATGAGCCGTGCAGAGTTCACACGGACAGCATGGAGCGGACGTGGGCATACTGGGAAGTTGTCCGTTTACACAGAACTCACCCATTAGGAATGAATGGGATGTGGCCAGAGGAACGTATCTGCAGTAAATCCCTACCTCTATGAATCCAAAAGTACCTGATTTGAAGAGGAATTCCACAAGAGCGGACCTGTAGCCTCCCCATGTCTGCCTCACCATCTACATCACCACAGCCCTGACAGTTAAAACACCCAGCATCAACTGACGTATAGCTGTTGATCGAAAACAGACACACACTGGGCTCTTGGTGTGTCCAAAACAAATGTCTAACCAGAGAGCCGCCGCTGAAGAATGTCACCCTGACTGCCGAGTCTCCCTACATTACAGCTCACGGCAAATCCCTCCCATTGGGAAGAGTGTGGTGATCCACTGCCTTGGTCTTGTGACCGACTTCTCCAGCTCACAGGGGGGGGAGAGAGAGAGAGAGAGAGAGAGAGAGGGGGGGGGGGGGCACCTCATCCTTTCAGCTTCATCAGTGCCTGCTGAGATGCTGCCCCCTCCTCCTCCTCCTCGGACCGTCAACATCCCACGCTGCCGCTCAGCCGCTGACACACACTCGCTCGCATTATCACGCCGGAGCAGGAATAAAGAAGCCGGACAGTTTGTACCTGTGAGGCGCAGCGTCTCGTCCAGAGGAGCTGCGGGTCTGACGGACACGCGCCGGCTCCGCAGCAGCACACACTTTACCGTAATGACAGGCCCAGTCACGCCGCTGCGTTGTTGCTGCTTCTCCAGCGATTACGGTGTTGCGCTCCACGCGTTTCCTAGAGAGCAGAGGCAGAGTTGACAAATCAACGTGTGTGTGTGTGCGCGCGCGTTCATTTCAAACTTTATTTAAGAAAATAAAATGCAATTGCAAAGCAACTGTTATATAACACATGGCTCACCTCTGCAGCCTGAGACGACCATCTGCGAAGTCAGTGAAACTAAATGATGAAAATGTGCAGGCTGGTCATTAAAAGTAAACCACTGTGTTTTAATGGATACTGCATTTAATCTTTGACCATGAAACAGATCTGTTGCCGTTAGCATACAAAAAGCAGGGGCGTTGCTGGGGGGGGGCTAAACCTCTCGTGATTATTATTTTGATTTCTGTTAGGGGCCCAGTAGGTTTTCTTTCATGGCTTAATTTACACCACAAACCTCAAAGAACATAATCTTGCTTATCTCTTGTAGTTGCCTATTTATCCGGCACTTTCAGTTAATATCTGCTGACCTTTCTGCTCAGAGCTTAGAAAAACATTAATAGCAGCCGGTCTTTCCAGAAACACTGGATGATCTAGACCTCACAGTGAAGTTTTCTTTGGAATTACTTTCTAACAAATAAATAAAATAAATATAATCCCCATATTAAGTGGACATTCCAATTTGATCAGATTGCCACAACATTTTCTTGATGATATAAAAAGTTGTAGATATGGTGAAGCATACATTTCTAAAGCCCAGTATCTCTCCATAAAATACTGAATACAAGCAGTTGCATTACAGTATTGTTATAGTTATATTGCATTTTACTAATCTAATGTTGGGTTGTGACATGTCAGAGCACCCTCCAGAGTGCAACTGCTGTAGCTACAACCATGTAGACATACAATGACAGAAGACTACTCCTCATAGTTGTGTTCACAATATATACACACAATCATTTATTGGGGAAATTTGAAGGAATACTGATTTACCAACAATTTATCACCAGTTACTGTGTTAATTCCAAGTTGCTCAGGGATTCTGTTTTGTCTTCTAAGGAGCAATATGGCCCCCATGAGGCTGCCAGAGGATGGTTTTGCCTGCCAGCTATGAGGATCAGACAGATGTGGCTGGGTAGTTTTAATGAACCTCCTACAGGACAGGGGAGACTGCTGGCTCTCTAACCCTTTTCACGGAGAGATGAGAAGGCCTCTTGGTGGCAGCACCTGAGAAGAAGCAACTGGCCGAAGTGGAAGTGACTTTGATGGTTCACAGCGTTTTGTATGAGTCCTACAGAAGGAGGAGGGGAAAGAATCCACCCGTCTTTCCAGTAAATCTGCCGTTTTTCCAAGAACCCAGGAAATATTTAATCTCAACCTGGAGGGGATCTTGGGTAAGAAAGACTTAAAAAACAGCAGACATCTGATGCAATGGAAATGGAAAAGTCAATTAACATCCAAATCATATTCACCCCTGCCAACCTGGAATCAGATAATTACTATCTGTAAATTGGCACCCAGTCTCTCATCCCTGGTATAAAGCCGACACACATAAACATAGATGAGAAGGATGACCTTGACCACCATCTGCCCATTAGGCCTCCTGGTAGCTGTGAAGGATATTATAAGGGGAAGTTATGCATATGGGATCAAAGCATGAGCTGTTTCACTCGGACTATGGCCCCAAAAGTGTTAATCATCCAAATCACTCCAATGACCTCACATTAGTTTGTCCTTCCAGGTTTCTATGAATGACATCTGAAGTTGCAGACACATGTCACATGACTGATAAAACCATCAAATAGCTTCTGACTGATAAGATAGTTCCATTTCTGTATTGTGTCCATTTTTAGAACTGTTCTAATGGAACATTAAAAAGAAAAAGAGTACAAACTATTATGGTTTTGGATCAAGAACAAGCATGTGAACATTAACATGATTGTCAATGTTACGCCCAGGACTAAAGAAACTCATGCTCGATCTGATCTCGACATGGTGTTTTGAAAAACAAACAGGTCAGGTTCACACTTTTTTTAAAATAGGTCCTTTATCTGCTCAGCAAGTTGATAAGGTGAAAGCTAGTATACACGTGGACAAGATTGTTGGTACCCTTCCGTTAAAAAAAGAAAAACCCACAAGTCACTGAAATAAACTGATAAAAGCCATAATAAATAAAAATTTACTGAAAATCAACTATCGGCAGGTATTTTGTCCGACTCCTCGTGAGCAAACTGCTCCAGCTGTAGTCACTGTGCTGTTTGGTATCATGGTGTGTACCACACTGAACATGGACCACAGAAAGCTAAGGAGAGAGTTGTGTCAGAAGATTAGAAAGAAAATTATAGACAAGCATGTTAAAGGTAAAGGCTATAAAACCATCTCCAAGCAGCTTGATGTTCCTGTGACTAGTTGCACATATTATTCAGAGGTTTAAGATCCACGGGACTGTAGCCAACCTCCCTGGACGTGGCCGCAAGAGGAAAATTGATGACAAATTGAAGAGACGGATAATACGAATGGTATCCAAAGAGCCCAGAACAACTTCCAAAGAGATTAGAGGTGAACTCCAAGGTCAAGGTACAACAGTGTCAGATCGCACCATCTGTCGCTGTTTGAGCCAAAGTCGACCTTAACGGAAGACGGCCGAGGTTGAAAGCAAATCATAAAAAAGCGAGAGTGGAATTCGCCAAAATGCATATTGACAAAACTGGAGCTTTTTGGCAAGTCACATCAGCTCTATGTTCACAGACACAAAAATAAAGAATACAAAGAAAAGAACACTGTACCTACTGTGAAACATGGAGGAGGCTCGGTTATGTTCTGGGGCTGCTTTGCTGCATCTGGCACAGGGTGTCTTGAATCTGTGCAGGGTACAATGAAATCTC
>JAVQJF010114710.1:0-10132 GCA_036023855.1 Gadopsis marmoratus
ATCACCCCCCACCCCCCCACAACCCCCCCCCGCGGCCCGTGCGGGGGGGCCCCCGCCCCCCCCCCCCTCGCGGCGCCGGATCCACGTCAGCTGTTATTCTCACACTAACGCCTCGCTGACAACAGGAGGATTTGGACGCTGCAGCTCGGACTCTGCAGGCCGGATGTTTACCCACAACAATCCGCTCAGTTTGGGGTCGTAAATAAAAAGTCTGGGATCATCACAAAGTCAAAAAAAACACAGATATCAAGAAAAATCAATTGTCACCAAAGCAACCGGTTTCCTTTTAGAGTCTTGAATCTTAAGAACGTTCTGGAAAAGAAGGAAAGGCAAAACCAAAAAGTGGGACTCGCTGTGATTTTGTTGCTAGCGGTGATACTGTTACATGAATATACAGCTGAACTATGAGGCTACAGCAACGCAGCTAGTGAGGCTGTTTAAATACAGTGTTGCTTTGAGCTAAATGCTAACATCAGCCCGTCAATGCTAACATTCTGATGTTAAGCATGTACCGTGTTCACCATCTTAGTTTTGTGTGTTAGCATGCTAACATTTGCTAATTACTAGAAATGTGAATAGTTTTAGCCATGTTAGCAGCGTAGCTGTAGAGATGGACTTTGGTTCATCATTCATGCTCCCTTCAGGATGAACTGTAATAACTTTGGTGATCCTCTGAGTTTTCCTTTAGCGCCACCATCAGGTCAACATGTGTCCAACACTTTGGTTTAGCAAATGTTAGCATGCTAACGTGGTAAACATCGGTATGTTAGCATTGTGAGCATGTGCAAAGATGCAGCTACTTGCTGTCCCCGCTTTTAAATGCAGAAATTAAAAGTTTCAATTGAAGTCACACTTTATGTTGATAAGTATATTTATTTTCATTCATTTTAATCTAAGATTCTTTTTTGATCAATTTGAAGTGGACCTCTAGATTTTGGTAGCATTTGTAAAAGTCACACTAAATATTTGATTATATATATTTGTAAAGATACGTTCGACTGATCAACATGAAGTCTGACTCCAACTGAACCCTGTCATTTCTGCATTTAAGTAACCGCATTTTCACACATGTGCAGAGCAGATCGGTTTCCGGTTTGGATCGAGCCGCGACGAGCGAGTTAGCATGCTGACGTTAGCATGTAGCTGAAAGCAACACTGTGCCGCCTCACAGATCTGCTAGCATGGTCAAACACAGCGTGTGCATTCAGACAGAAAGCTAAGCTCAGTTTCGCGTCATTCACGCAAATTTGACCGTTAATGGAACAGATTCGTAAAATAGGCAGGAATGTTTTTATGCTCAAGTTGAAACATTCATCTTTCCATTGACTTTGTATGAGATGGAATCTGTCAAAGAGAGGAGCGTCGGTGAAAGAGAACTACAATAAAGACGTTCTCCTCCACCGCTGAAGACTTCCTGCAGACTGTTGTAGTGGTCAGTTTTATTTTTGGTAAATTACTGCAGAGCCGGAACACCAATGTCACCCTCACTTGCACAAAGGTACAACTTCACCTGAAATCCCACAATGCACTGTGTTCCACACTTCATGCTGCACTCGGTGGGTCGTCGTGGTTCCTCTTGTTCAGTAACATGCAGCTCTCAGATTGTGACTCAGCGTTTGTTTCTTTGCTTGGATGGAAATCCTAAAATGCACAGCAGCTTTAAAGTTCCTGAAAAGTCCTTAAACCATGTTCCTAACATCTGTGTGGTTCCGCACAGCTTTGACCTCCTGCGTCGACGTGGTGAACGTAACGTTGTGACACGAACGTCCTCCGATAACCTGAACAGCAAAGCTCCTGTTTGTTTAGCATCTGAGGGACGGAGGGTTTTAAGATGCAGCTCGTCAGCGTGTCGGAGGGGTTTAAGCTGAGTCCACACGAAGGCTGGGGACAGTAATGCCTTCATCCCTCCACTAATATGAAACATAAAAAGCAGCACGGCAGGGCAGGAGATATATTCGAGTGTGATATTTCTCCTCCAGTTCTTTTGAGTTAAACATGAAAAGGAAATTGGAAACGGCTTCGTCTCTCGTCCACCAGCCGCGGATTCATTCTGGCAGTTTGTCTCTGAGAGGACATTTATCAAAGTAAATCACTTCATCCACAAGAAATCTGCCCATTTCTCCTCTGGATCGATGACAAACAGGAAGACACCAAAACCTTTCACTGACTTTTGTTCAAGTCTCTACAGTTTTCATCAGATTCACGTTTTCTGCTCAATTTCTACCTGTCAATTCAATAAAGGTCAACTTTATTGCCATTTGTGCTTTAAACATTCCTATTGACCAGACGTGTACTACAGTGAAGGTACTAATACCCGTGTACAAATACTCAACAACTGTAGTTTTCAGTATTAAAGCAGTAAATGTTCTAATATCATATCTGATGTCATCACATGATTCTTCATCATCGTTCATGTTAACGCAGCATTTTACTGTTGCAGTTTGTATCATCTGCTGATTCTGTCCTCCATCAATCCATTGATTGATTGATTGATCACAATGAGCCCAAAGTGGCTTCACAGCCAACAGTCCAAACCTCAACACTATTAACATCATTCAGTGTTAAAGACGTCTGTATGCTGCGTTGGATTGTCTCTGATATCTGAAATCTGCTCTGAGCTTCTGTCTGATGCTGCAGCCTCTGTATTTATTTGTAGTGTATTTAACCCCGACAGGCTGGAGTCCTGGAGCATGAAGCTTCCTGTTTCTCTGGAGGTTTTCTTTGGAGATTAAACATCTCCAGATCTTCTGGCAGCAAAGTAAATGTCTCATCGTTCAGCTTTTATGTGCACATGTATATACAGTATATATATTTATTTTCTTATTATAATTTCATCCCTATAACTGTTTTTTATCTTTTTATCTGGCTATTTTATTAACGTTTGCTTTTTTATCTTGTTTTTATTACCATGTGAGGAACTTTAACGTGTGTTTCATATTATTATTATTATCATACTAATCCATGTTAAAGGCATCAACGTGTCCGGGAAAAGTCTTAAAAAGTACAATTCATGTGACACTGCTTTTGTGTCTAATAGTGAACTCGTGCTCACGAAAGTTGACAAAAAAATGTTCAATAATTAATTTGTTGAGTTATTTATTTTGGAGTAGCCTAATTAATGAGAGTAATTGGCCTAATTATTGATCGTGTTTTATGTTTTGGATTTGATTTCATTTGAGTCTTTGTTTTTAATATAAAACTCTTTGTAACAGTTTTGAAAGGTGCAATAAAAATAAAACTTATTCATAATATTACTGATGAATCGTCTGAGATCATTGGCAGCCAGCTAGCTGCGTCATGCCCGTGACGTCATCCGGAGGCGTTAAGGGGCGGGGCGGTTGGTCCAAAGATCCCGCGCGCAGCGGGCAGCGGTGCTGCACATCTGGAGGAGCGGAGGCAACATGTGGGCGCGAGCTGTGCTGTGCGCGGCGCTGCTGTCCGCGCTCTGCCCGGCGGGGAGGACGGAAGCCGGGAGGGACGACAGGGACGTCCAGGACTCCAGCTACTCCAACTCCAACAGACTGGTGAGCACAGACAGTACTTTATACTAGTTCAACTACAGCTGGCAAATACTTAACACCTGTTTAAATACAGTTACAAATACTTGTAACATTTATTTTCCAGGATAATCTATATGATATTATTGGATTATAGTAATTGATGCATGAACATGTTCATCACTTTAATGTTGCAGCTGATAAAGTATTATTATTATTTAATGTGGAGCTCATTTTAATGCTTTATATGCTGCCTGGTTAAAAATACATTATTATATTTTCTGTTTAATCTGAATATGGACAGTCAGTTTGTGACATACTGCTGTCTGAGTTACCTGTGTGTGTCTGTGTGTGTCTCTGTCTCTGTGTCTCTGTGCGTGTGTCTCTGTGTGTGTGTCTCTGTGTGTGTCTCTGTGTGTGTGTCTCTGTGTGTGTGTCTCTGTGTGTGTGTCTCTGTGTGTGTCTCTCTCTGTGTGTGTCTCTGTGTGTGTCTGTGTGTTTACCACTTCACAGCCAGGTTCTGCACCTCCCCGTTCTTGTCCTCCAGCAGCTTGAGCAGCATGGTCACCACTTTGCTCTCACTGTCCTCGTCCAGCTTAATGCTGTCCTTCTGGAGCTCCAGCATCAGGTCATTGGTGGCCATAAACCTGGTCTCACACACACACACACACACACACACACACACACACACAGATGGAAATACAACATCAGCTGGTAAATCCTGATCTCATCCAAATGTCTTGATTTGCACACAAACGCAGCCTGAGTATAACTGTCCTTGTGCTGCCCGCACACAGCGGCTTTCTCCTCGGCAGACCTGTGATCACACGAACGTAGAATCTAATTGAACATCGACTCTGTAGTGAAGTGGCACCAGCCAGAAAGGCACCTCGGCAGCCGTCGCGGGGTGTCTACCTGAAGTCTTTGTCGGTAGATGTCATTTTGTCCAGCAGGTTGGAGATGTGGTAGGACACATTCGCCATCGCGGCGCTATGGAAGACGCTGTGCGGGCAACAGGTTTAACCCAACAACATGGCTGGAGGGGACAGAGAGGACAGGAACCTGACACTTGGTGGGTTCAGATAAAAATAGATAATGACCCGGGGGGTTCTATAGTGGGCCGAATGTGTAATTAATAGGCATTTAATATTACATTTTAAAGTGTTAAAATGTCAAATTGTCTATTGAATTAACGTCGTTAACTGTTAGTAACAGTAACAGAGTTAATTTGGGATAAAGCGCCTCCCTCCTTAGCTGGAAAGTTATAGTATCCTTTTTGTTTTTTTTTAGTGATGGCGTTTTCTTCCTGCATTTTCTTTGTTTAACATTTACAACGCTGCGTTATCTAGTTTTTTATTTCAACGTCGAGCTGCCGAACGCAGAGTGAACCTTCCGTATGTGGAACCTTCGCTCGCCGCTCGTCGTGTCCGCCGGTAGAAATTGCCGTCGGACCCGCTGGCTGGTGAAGCGGCTTCTGCGCTTGTTGCCACGTCGGCGTAGCTTGTTGCTGAACGTGGTTCGTTCGTTTCGGAAGAAAATAAGGAGAAACCTTCTGGTGTATCCGCAGTCATGGTGAGTCCGCTAGCTGTTCATTGGAGCCGCGGCTGAACGCGGCTGCCGGCGCCCGTGTTGCTGTTCGTAGGCCGCTAGTTCCGCTGCTGACGTGCCCAGGTAGCTAGCTCGTTAGCAGGCTGGCTAATGGCAGAGGGCTAGCCCTCAAAACCACTTGTGCATTTTAATTCTAATGCTTGTGTTTTGTGAATTTCAGGTTTCCGTTATCAACACGGTGGACACCTCTCACGAGGACATGATCGTAAGATGTGCACTTTTCATTCCCTTTCATTTTGTCCCGGCTGATAGCTGAAGCTAACGTTAGCTTTAGCTAAAGACATGGGGGTTAATGGGCATATAGCTGCTGCAGGTGCCACATATATATATTCGTGTCTTGTGGCTTCATGTCGCATGTTTTGGGGTTAGGTAAAGGTAACGTTAAGGGCGAACAGGCTTCGACACAACACCAGCATGCTGGTGTCAATATTAATACAGACCCGTCAGATCAGATGTTAAAACTGCGATTTAACAGACGAATGATGGCTAAAGTTTGCACACCTTCCATAACAACAGTGCATCAGAGGACTGTTGATAACATGGAGGCTGTGGCGATGAGCTCACCTGCCACCAGGAGCATGCTGCAGCCTTGTTTTCTATGCAACACGGGAAAGTAGCCCTGCAAATGATTTCGTCACGTCAGTTCTTGATGTCTTGTCGTGTACCGTTGCAGCATGATGCCCAGATGGACTACTACGGCACTCGGCTCGCCACCTGCTCCTCTGACCGCACTGTCAAGATCTTTGACGTGAGAAACGGAGGGCAGATCCTGGTGGCAGACCTCCGAGGGTAAGATGCCGCGGTTCCACAGCCAAACCCGGGAGCTAAAGCTGAAAGGAAATTTGCCTTTGTCGCCTCACGTAGATGCATAAATAGCATTAAATTACATCAAACACATTGCACAAGTTAACGGCAGCCACTTGATGTGATTCATACATCGGCTGTATTTGTACATGATACATATAGAAAATTAGTGAAAAGGTGACATTTCTTGAGAAGGTCTTGTGCTTAAACACTGATATCGCATGTAAGCTCGTCCTTCCATTACTGGCAAATATTTGTGTCGCACTATTTCTTTCCCACTGAGTATTGGAAACTATATTTGCGTCTGTATTTGCGTAGCCACGAGGGGCCCGTGTGGCAGGTAGCGTGGGCTCACCCGATGTTCGGCAACATTCTGGCTTCCTGTTCCTACGACCGTAAAGTCATCATCTGGAAGGAGGAGAACGGATCCTGGGACAAGATGTATGAATACACTGGACACGAGTCATCGGGTCGGTACCTCTGTGTTTTCCATCGTACAAGTTAATTTCTATGTTCCACACACGTGTGTCTCCTCTGACAGAGAGTTTAGTGCGTGATCCTCCTAAAATAAAAACATAAATCGTTATGATTGACCTGTTTCTCCTCTCTGATAATGCTCGTCGTTCACTAGAGGGCCCATCCAGACGCTGCAGCCTCTGGTTGCTCTCTTCCTAGTGATTTCTATCTTTCCCTCCCTCAGGAGATAGACTATTGGGGATCCGATCAGTGGTAGAATCACAGCGCTGAGGGGTCAATTTGACAAATTGTGGTCACAGCTACAGAACAGAGTGTGTTGAGTTTCTTTCTTGTTAGTTAAACCTACTTTTGTGTGTCTGCAGTGAACTCTGTCTGCTGGGGCCCCTATGACTTTGGTCTGCTCCTGGCCTGCGGCAGCTCAGACGGAGCCATTTCCCTTCTCACATTCACTGGGGATCAGCAGTGGGACGTCAAGAAGATCAGCAACGCGCACACTGTGAGTGTTGGAGACAGTTAGATACAGAAGTGAATTTTCTGTTCATTTCCATGACCGTGTGTGCTGAAATGCTGTCTACAATGTGTTGAATCTGTTTATCGATACTGTTCTGGGTCCGTCATGCGGTTTGTCAACACTCTGTTTTGAGAGTGTAATGTGATACCGTGAGCTGTGCTGGTGCTGCTCTTTTCAGGTTTATTAATTCAGCTGTAATTTTCCTGCAGATTGGCTGTAACGCAGTGAGTTGGGCTCCTGCTGTAGTTCCAGGCAGCCTGATTGATCAGCCGTCAGGACAGAAACCAAACTACGTCAAACGCTTCGTCTCCGGCGGCTGCGACAACCTGGTCAAACTCTGGAAGTGAGTTAGTGTTGAATGGACTTGTTTTTCCCTGCGGTGTTTAGTGACTTCAGGACATGGGGCAGAAAATCGTTGCATGGTTTGTAAAGCACAAACACAAAGTGTTTAGAGAGCAAAGAAGATGTTTAATTTCAGGGATTTCACAGATTTTAGAGAAGCTCTATTGGCAGCATCACTTGGTGACTTGGAACGAAGCTACGCATTTGAAAAAAACTTAAAATGAAAATGAAGCTAAGTACTTTTGGAAGTATGTTTACATGCATTCTGTGGGTATGGCTATGAAATATCTTTCTCAACATGCTGGGAGAAGCACTAAGGTGGACCATGAGTTTGTCATTCGGGAAAGTCATTTTTTTGCAGAAATAAAAAAATCAATAAAGACTAAAGGATCTGGTGGTTTACGTCTGAACTGTCTGTCTGTCTGTCACTTCCCGCCTCCAGAGAGGAAGACGGTCAGTGGAAGGAGGATCAGAAGCTGGAAGCCCACAGTGATTGGGTGAGAGATGTCGGTTGGGCTCCTTCTATTGGTCTTCCCACCAGCACCATTGCCAGCTGCTCCCAGGTGAGATTTATTGGAATTGGAGGAATCCTATATGTGGCATTTTCATTGAGACACTTGACCTGTCCAACGTTTCCTGCTCCTTAGCACCCAAAATATTTCAGCATTTCAGGGAATCGCTGCTTAAACAGGCAGATTTTATCACCAGTTCATTTATAAACTGTGAAATGATCTGTACCACCAGGTGGGGCCAGAGATTTCTCAAATAACCTGGTACATGAATGGAGGTGAAAGCTGAGGAAAGCCAGACGTCTTCTCATAAACACGCTGCATTAAGCTTCATAGCTCCCTTTTTATAGAGAATGGGGAGACGTTTTATTGGCGGCTACTTAAAGACCTGGACGAATGAAACCAGACACGAACACCAGAGCTAAGCAGTATCCATTTTTTGAGAGTTTGGTCAGAGTGTCCTTTGTACCTTCTAGGACGGACGCGTGTTCATCTGGACGTGCGACGACCCCACGGGCAACACCTGGACGGCCAAACTGCTCCACAAGTTTAATGATGTTGTTTGGCACGTCAGCTGGTCCATCACTGGGAATATACTGGCGGTTTCTGGAGGAGACAATAAGGTCAGAGTATGGAATGTAATTCAGGAACACCTACTGGCTCTGCGCCGTCTGCCTTATTTCAATCATTTCCAGGAAACATTTTGATGGATTTTATTAATTTTTCTACCTTTTTTTTTTTTTTCTTTAGTACCTGAAGTTATTTATTTATTTTGAATTCTGATGTATTTCTCATTTTAGATGCATGAAAGACTCCAGACAGTTCACTCATGTTTTTGTGGTCGCATTCACAATAATCCAGATTTAGTAAAAAGAAACACAGAATTTTCTTTTTCGCGTCGTTTGTTTGGTGTTTAGGCAAATGTCAGGCTAAAAACAAACGGTACTGAGTGTTTCCTACCTGATGAGCACGCTGACGCGCTCCTTCTCATGTGTCTGTGGTGATTCTGTAGGTGACGCTGTGGAAGGAGTCGATGGACGGTCAGTGGGCGTGTATCAGTGATGTCAGCAAAGGCCAGGGGGCCGTCTCCACCATCACAGACACGCAGCAGAGCGAGCAGTGACCCCACAAGGATGACCCCGATCTTCAAAGATGAGTTAGTTGAGCGTTAATAAACCCACCGGACATTTGAACAAACAAAATATTGTCCACAAAGGTGGTTTTTGTTTGGGCTTCAGCTCGGCTGTTTGCTAATGACATAAGTTATACAGGAGTCAGCAGGACAACAAACCTTCAGTTGAAAGATGGAGAATCTCTGTAAATGCAAACCTGACTGATTTAATATGTAATTTCTTTTTTTTTTTTTTTTGCCGTTGTTATCGGATGCACTCCGCCGTATATCGTTTCCACACGTACATTAACGCTGGTCCAAACACAACTTGGCACACAGCTACACACCCACTCTCCATTCTATCCCATGATGCTCTGCTCCTGAAACATTCCACCTCCTCCGGCGGAGACCAAAACTCTGCCATCGCGCAGGATGATCCCGGCAGTCGCTCGACTTTCAAAACTCTTTTTATTTGCTGGTTAACCCAAACCGCTAAACGTGCTTTATATTGAAAAGGAAACCCCTCTGGTGTAACTATGGAACAGATTTTGCAGTTAAACACAGCAAGAAATGTCTGGACTTGTGAAAAGGCTCATTCTCAGCTTCAGCTGGTAAATTTAATGCTAATAAATGATTTATTTAGTAAACTATTGATTCACATTCTATTCATCATAATAATATGAGACTGATTGTCAGTCCAGAACCTGCCTTAATTATTCAGCCGCTTCACTGCTATGGCAACCGCAAGTGAATAAATCAGTATGTTGCTGATACAACCATGAATGAGGCATAATTGTATACAGTTTGAGTGTTTCCTCTCAGTTGTGAGATCAGACACCATGGATGTGTTTTTCATATTTGAAATATTTGATGTGATTAAATAACTATAATGTTAAAACCAAGGCCTGTTTGTTTTTCACTCCTGCATTCAGAATGTCTGATATTCCTGAAATAATGTTTAAAGTTGTTTCTGTGGCGAATGCAGACAAGATAAGACACTTGGCAGAAATCCTACTTCACATCTGCATAGGCTGACCTCTATCCTGTGCTTTTCTTTGCTTCTTACACACAGTTGTATTCATTTGTGCTGAAAGCCGATAGCTGACACGTGGACTGTTTTTGATCTAGAGAGTCTAATCTATAGAGTCTATAATCCTGGTGATGTCACAGTGTAACTGGTACGTCTTCAGTTCAGACCAAAGTTTTGCGACGAGACAAAACCATTTTAGAACGTTTCAGGAAATGTTGCAGTGGTGTGAAGTAGTGGTTACTT
>JAVQJF010114712.1:0-33287 GCA_036023855.1 Gadopsis marmoratus
AGAAAGGAGAGTTAAACCAGACACTTAGAGGAGACACAGAGCCATAAAAACCTGATACCTAAAGGAAACATATAGCCACGTATGGAAATGTTGGAGCAGGACGGGGATGTCTCCTAGCCCACAAAACACTTAGGCCACCTAGAAGATATGCGCTCAGGCTACCTACATATACTTGTACAGAAAGATGTTTTCAGAAATAATATGTTTAAGGTTATGCCCTCCTTCAGGGGGTGACCGAAGACACCATTGGACGAGGAGGAGCGCCAAGAGGCGTGGACACGCCTGCGCGCCAACAAGGGGCCAATAGGACCTGGCTCCAGCTGACCAATGGGAGGACGATGCGCCCACAATTAGAATAGTAGAAAAACACTGTCTAGCTCAGGAAACGGGGCCATTCTACAAAGTGTGAAACAGATTAACTACTTAAATGTGGACTGTGGATCACTGAGTGGGGTGCCCTCGATCGACCGAGTAATTTTGCATATACCTTCCAGTTTTGAATAAAACTAATTGGCTTTAAAGAGAAGAATTCTGAACATGGTTAGAGTTTGTCTTCCTCCAATACTAGAACACAACATAATCAAAATATTTATTTCATGTACTAGAACACAACATAATCAAAATATTTATTTCATGTTTAGCCCACAACAGATCCTCAAAAGCCTACGACACATCTGACTCAGGTACGGGATTATCAGCAGTTAAGTTAACACCAGTTAAACAGGGAATAGTGAAAGTGTAGCTAATAAATAGCAAGTAAATTGTTATGATGTTAGACGAAGTTAAGTTGAGCACGGGTACCCTCAAACTCCGGTCCCGAAGAAGAATCACGGCTTCAATACTGCCACCTACTGACTGAATTATCTCAATATATTGAGATACTTTTCTCGTTATATTGAGATAGTAAGTCATTATATTGACTTACAGAACCGGTTTTTTTTTCATCGCACTGGCGGAAATGGGCTTCCATACTTATCCGCTACACACCAGCAAAGAAAGACAAAACACAATTGTGTAAAGTGTGTTAAAGGTTTTACAGTTGTATGCACTTATGTAAGTGATGAAGAACACATGCACACGGTGACATTTCGTGTAGGCTTAATGTGCGGCTGTGAGTTGTGTGCTTGTCCCACACTGCAATGCAACAACGTCACACCCTTTGTATTGTGTCTGTGCGTTGTGATTTTCTTGACTTCACTCTCTCTCACTTGCACACATTAAGGTTTGATACCTCACGCCGTATGCGCGTTTTATTATATTTGAAATGGTTTTCTGTTCTTGTTTGGCCAGTCAATTATCAAGTCCTTATCAGTAGTGATGGTGTGTTGTGCCTGTGCACTGTAGCTCCTATTTTGTTATGCTGTCTTGTCCGTGTCAGTCTGGTCCACCCCCCCGGCCCCCGCTGCCTCCCACATTACAGCTCCCATCATACCTTGCTGCGCAGTGTCCTCCCACTTCCTGTGTCATCATCTCACATTTTTTTGTCTTGCAGTCCTGTCACTCTGATCAACTTCTGGCCCGTAGACCATGCGTGAGTACCAGAGACACACACACACACACAATATCATGTTCAGATATTATCTTGCTCAAACAGACGTGCAAACATACATGATTTCATTTCCTTCACATTCTTTTAATCGTACAGACAAATCCTTTCTCTGTCTCACACACGCACACTCACTTCCACCCATTTCTCATTGTGTAGCGCCATATTGCTTGTAGCCGTGGTGGGTTTACATCTCACCGATTCTTGCTGCTGCTTGACCCCGCATCACCCCTGCAGATCTGTGATTCAGGATGAGTCGCTCCCCCTGACTCACTCTTTAAATATGAAAAGTATCCAGGCCAGTAAAAACCTAAAATGATTCAGATTAACCTTGTTTGAGTAGTTTGTGTTTTATATATACGGCGTTCTGACTTGCCACTCGCTCAAAAGTAGTTGTTTTTTTAACTGTGATTCTGAGCCCTTTTCTGACCAATTAAAATCTCACCTGTCGACCTGTTCAAGCCAAGAATGCAGCAGCACTGAGGCGGAGTTTGGCTGATGGTGTCCCACTTCTGTTGTAGCGTCAGGTGTCAATCCTGAGTGGTTTGCCATTATTGAATATTAGCATGGTGCTGCTGTTCCACAGGCTTACGGCATTTATACACATCAAATCACTGTTGCTCCACTGGCATATGTGACTTTTCACCTTCATGTACTGATTCGTACTGAAATATACTGCTGTGTTAACAGTTTGCCCAATACATTGGGTTTCAATGTTACGTTGTTTCATTCAGAAAAAAGCTCAGTCTAACTGTCCCAGTTTTTGGGCCTTTGTGTCGCTATGTGGACCTGAAAGAATCCGAGCATGCTCAGTTGTCAGCTCTGATCACATAGGACATCATAATTGCACATTCAGTAGCATATGTAAAAAAAAAATTGCTATATGGAATTAAATGCAACACAGTTATAACTTGGTTAGAGAATTATGCTCTTCTACGTATCAGGCAGTTGGATACAGAACATTTTGTAGTTGGTACAGGAGGTGAAAACAGGACTATTCTATTGATTTTCTATAGACTATGCAATCGCTCTGAGGTCATTATTATTATTATTATTATTATTATATTGCTGCTCTTTTTGATGGCAGCTGCTTGTTAAATGAAAGATCACCATTCTGCTGCTGGTTCTATCTCAGACACGAAGACACTAAACGTACACTAAAACACAGGTGTCACATAATCGGCGTGTCTGTGAAAAGTGTTACGTGAGGGTAAATCTGTTCATAAGGCCCGTATGTCTCTGCTGTATACTTATGAAGATGATATGTCGCTGCTGTGCCCTAAGCCTGTGAAACAGAAGTGGCACACCAATAACCCAACAGTGGCGTACAAGTCAGAATCAGCATAATGTGCCAAAAGACGTGTGTGTCATACCGTCGGTCGCATTCTGATCGAGTTGGAAAAAAATAATTAAGAAAGCTATTTTAAGCTGTTATACCACATTCTTCTATTTGTATTTTTGCAAGTATCAAGTTCCAAAAAGTAGTGTTTAGCCTCAGTGGCGATGTGGTTTGGCACATTTTGTATAATAATGACGATTTAATTTGTTTGTTCACCTTTACTTTATGGGGAAAACTCATCTGTTTGGGCTCTTAACAGATAAATCTTCCAACATTACATCAATGTGCCCTTGTAAGGGGACGTTTTCAGGATTTTAAAGAGTCAAATTTGTCAAGGGCCGAAACACTGCAGGAAAACTTGTTAGAATCCGCACAGACTCCTGGTTAATGATGTCAAAATACTGATCTTTCCCTCGGCAGACGAGGTGTGACATCTTGGATCCGACGCGTCTTTTGAAGCCAGTGCGAGTGGATTCCAAGCCGGGAGTTCAAGATGCAAGCGGGAAGCTTATTTACAGAGCGTTTCACACCGCCACACATCTGTGCCTCACACTGTCGCTCTCCTGCGGATTCATGCGGCTTCTGCATGTGTGTGTGTTGGGATTAATGAGTCCCTCCTGGTTTGGGTCACGAGTGTTTCTTTCCCTGTGTGTTTCCCTCTCTGTCGCAGGCCCGGATCGTCCCCTCAGCTCTCACACGACGACACACACACTCGGATCGAGCACTACGCCAACCGGTAACAAACTCTCTGCATTCAGCAGATGGCTCCTCGCAGTGTAGACTCACAGTGTTGCGAACAGGACGCGGTGAAGTAGCCTTCCTCGCGCTCCACTTTTTGCATTCCCCGCTGCGGCCCTCGGCCCTATGAGCGCTGCAGATAATGGCTCCTCCAGAGAGCTCGCCCAGACACCAGAAACATTGTGATTGATGTGATTTGGAATAATGAATTTGGAGAAAATGTTTGAGCACAGCACACGTCCTGCATTTGGGACGTCTGTCTTCCCCCAGCTGTGTTCATGTAGCCATTATCTCACAGGGGATTGGTTGCCCTAATTCTTTGCTGACGCAGTTCTGGGGAACCTGCGGTCAATGTTCTCACGTTCATTCCACTTAATGAATCTGTAAGTTGACCATTAAAGAGCTTTGTGGTGTTGTAAAGCTGTTGGTCACAAACTAGAGGTGCTTGTACCTCAGACCTCCCCACACATCCTTTGAATTTCACAGCAGATTGATGTTAAAATAAAGTCAAGCATTTATAAGTGACAGATGGACTTGGAGCAAATGTTCGCAACCCACTGAGTCTATTTTATTAATGTCTATTAAGCCAACATTAACCTATGAGATGTGAACCTACCTTTTCGGCATATGTCATATGCAGTAAGTGCAAAGACTGCCTGTCTTTTGCTTGTCTTTTTGGCATGTGGTTTAATATAAATGCCAATTAATGTCATGCATCTTCTGTATTTCACCGAAGATGAGTTAAAGGTACAGGAAACGTCATTCAGGATTGTGTTCCTTCCATATCTAGATGCGCCATTTTCTGGTATGGCGTCACGCTCCGATGCATATAAAATCAGGAGGGCCGCAAAAAATTGTGACGATGACCTCAAAGCCCATTCAGTGTCTAAGGTTGCCATGGCGGTATGTAAACATGGACTGGACTGCATATTTGAGGCCAGAAGTGAAAATGCACCCGAGCAGCCCAACCCCCCATTTAGAATTAATAAATGGTATATAAACATTTAATAAATGGGTTGTAACACACTAATACAGCTATAAACAGATATATGGACATTTTCAACTTCTTTGAAGACATGTTTTATGTTGTTACACTTGTGTTTTACTATATTGTCATTCATTATCTGTCACACATAGACATCTCTTATACAGCAGCCTCCACCAATGGGTGTCCCATGTAATAGTGAACATGTATTACATGTTTTGTAATAGCGAACAATGGACATGAACTCACCTACTACTCTCATTACTCGTTAGACTCAAGGTTCATGTATAGTGATGTGTGTGATGGGGATATATGACATAGCCACAAGAACTGCGATTGGCTGCGCGCGCTTTCTCCTGACAGAGACCCGTAAATATACGGTAGATCCGCCGCAATTCACTGCGGTTGCTGGCACATCCAGCAAAGCCATATTACACTGCAGCCCTTCCGCTCCCCCCGATCACCACTCTCTATCACAGCAAATGGAACATAAATACGGTGAGAGCAAAGAGTACTCTCATATTCAGCAATGAAACATGGTGGGCCTTGACCCGCATCGCTCTGTATCACAAAGTACCCATTAATGTGTAAAATATACAGCTATTGGAGCACAATTTGGCCTGAACAATACATTTTTTTTTAGTGAGAGACATCTGACTGCACCAATAATGCAGTCTAAAACAACAGTCTTGCGTTAAATCCTAGTTTTAGCTAGGTGTTCCTAATACACTGGCATCTGAGTGTAACTCAAAACCTAACGCTGTGGGTATCTGCTGTTAGATTTTGTGAATAAACCCAGCTTAATCTCAGTCACACATCATGAGCTCAGGCGAGTGCTGTCTTCGCTATTTGGATCTATTTCCATGCGACGTGAAGCCAGCAAACAGTTTTAAAGCCCAGAATCAGAACCAGGAAATAAATGTATAGATACGATCCACCGTGGGTTCAGTGTAAGTAAAGAAGAAACATGGGAGCAGTTAACAGCAGCTTATGACGTGACAACATAGTAATGCATGTTTAGTCACATTTTGTCCTGTTTGAGTTTCCTGTACCTTTTTTTTTTTTCTTTCTTTCTTTCTTTCTCATTCCAGATCAATATTTCAGATATTTCTGGCTGTGTATGTCAAAGCTTTGAAAGTAGTTCATGCACGCTTGATGGTTATTTAGAGATGGAGAATGGGATACCTTGACAAGCTACATTTGAGTGTCTTTTTATGACAATGCATTTGCCACTTTATGTAAAAGTCTTTTCTTGAACATATTATCACTGCAGGGGTTTTGATCTCGGAGAAAAACAGCACTTGCGTCCGACTCCCAGCCAGTAGCACCGTTGGTTTAAATGCTGAATGTGCTAAAAGGATTTTTCAGTCAGGTGATAATGAAAAATTGTACAAATCTACACTAAAATGTCAAGATATCCCTTTGCATACAGTGGAAACTGAATCTGTACACACCATAAGGTGATGCATTGAGCTTTTGGTGAATAAGGGTTCTGCAGCGAGTCCTGTATATGCTAATGCCTCTGAGATGTTGACTTGTACCATCCAGTGTGGCAGCATGTGCGCTTGAAAACGCCATCGACACTGGGCCCAGAACAGACAAAACCCATCGATATTGTTGTGGCGCCGCACGGAGTCAATCGGAGCTTATTCACCAAAGCATGTCAGCGTTTCTTCAGTTTGCCGTGACCCTAACTGCACCCAGAATCCCACCGCTGAGGGACAAGAAGCAGTCAAATCAATCAAACAATGAGTCAATCAAGTTGTGGATCAATCTGTCACCGAATCAGTCGAGTACTGTTGGCGTTCCTCAGTGGAGTCGGTGTGAGGTCTCAGCCACAGGCCCGGGCTTTGATCCCTGCCAGAGAGTGTTTGACACCACTCACTGTTGCCTCGGGGCTAAACACGAGTCGCACTCCCCCCTCCGGCCCTGCGCTCTCGGCCCCTGTCCCGTCTAGATCTGGCGGATTCCACATGCCGTCCAGCGGATTACACGAAGGTGGTGGGGCGGACGCGTAACATAATTGAGCCTAGAGTGAGCTGGTGGCCCCCAGTTCTAACAAGGTTATCTGTTGTTTCTGTAGCACGCAGCAGCTTATGAGTACAAATACACGGCCTGGGCAGATGTGAGTCTGTCACAGTGCGTCTGCTTTAACGCTCACTCCAAGCGCCAGGCTGTTTTTTTTATGATAAAGCCCCAAAATCTCTTTACTTTCTTTACTCCAGGTTTTTTTACAAGGCCTGTCTTAATGGCACTTTATTCAAAGATAATACCAGGGTTTTGGGGCTTATGTCTTTTTATTTTTTTTTTTTAAGGTTCAGTTCAACCATTTTACAAAAACAAATTTTCTCACGTATCTCTAGTGGCATCTTGCCATGTAGTTGTTTATCTCCCCTGCCTCCACCCAAATACAATGGAGATGAATGGGATTGTCTTGTGTCTTGGATACTGTGGATGATCCACGGATCTTACTGTGAAGTGGTCTCTGTGAAAATTAACAATGATTAACGGGGACCGTATCGGGACCCAAAATTCCGCTCGCCTCCGCTGCCACTACTTGTGGCAGGAATCTCAAGAGACAGATATCCGAAAACATGGACAAATAAAACCAAAACTATATCCACGGCTGCATTGCAAGCTTTACTAAATTGGTATATTACACTCATGTCTGTTCGTTAGGTGGTTAGTTTAGCGTAACATACAGACCGAAGCAGGGGGAAACCGCTAGCATGACACACTCCAGAGTTGAAAACGCATGCAAGCACCTCTAAAGCTCACAGTTTGTTTGTACCAATCTGAAGTGTCGAAACAAATATCTTTCCGCTTTGGACAGACAGACTACCTTTCCCCGTTTCCAGTCTTTATGCTACGCTAACTTAATCCACCATAGACAATGCACAGACATGCGACTGGTATTAATAATCTCATCTAACTCTCTGCGAGAATTAAATGGAACGTTGAATTACTCCATTTTAAAGACACTGCCACATTTCATACAGTGTAACTGCAACGTTGATGATGCACCAGCAATTTGACTGCTGTAAATAACAGTTACAAGAGGTAATAATAACAAAATGAGTCAATGGTAGTATTATGTGTCAATCACCACTTTGACAAGGCAGCTTTCACGGCAATACAAGGCAACATCAGTTGTATACACTAATAAAGTGGCAAGGCAATAGTGTGAGCGGGTCTAACGTTCTGTCTTCTGTTAAAGAGAAAATGATAACAACATATGCCAAACACAGAGGAATCCAACAGTCTCAACAACCACTCTGTGCTTCACCAAATTCCCCATTATTTCTGCTGCTGTTTGCACACAATTACTGTAACTGGAGACACCAGGCCTCATTTTCCTCCCTAGAAAAAACAGCACACTTTTCTACCATTCATTCTGTGAACACCAGCTTCCATAGAGTTGGATTCTCAAAGTTAGATGACCCGTGACGGGACACATGAAGCCTAAAGTTGGCAAATCTTCCTTTTAGGTTGAGTGTTTTCATGTCGATCTGCACATTAGGTTAAGCGCTGAGAAGCCACAGTCGTACCAGCACTACATCTGAATCTGTTTTGAGGTGGATTTTCTCCCCTAGAAGCTGCTAATTGCTCGACCTTTTGGTTTCGGGACTGACTGCTCTGTTTCTTCCCCCTCTGCAGGTTAGCAGAAATGGAGAATCGTAATGGCTCTTATCTGAATGACAGTATCTCACCCAATGAGAGCATGTGAGAACCGCTTTTTGTTTGTTTGTTTGTTTTTTTTGCCAACCTCCTCACTCGCTCACTGATTGGCTCATGTGTGTCAACTGGCTCTGTCTTCTTTGTTTCCATTGGCTGGTTGTGATATATGTCAGTGTCTGTTTACATGCGCTCAGTATTCTGGATATAAGCTCATGTTATGGTGTTGTACTTGTTTGTGTCGTCATCATTTCCAACATATATGTACAGTATATATCCCTGATATTACCAGGTAACATCAGTACATCTCACATGTATTCATATTGTCCTTCGCGATGACATTTCCTCTGGGTGATTACAATTGGGACATAAAGTTAATATGCAGCTTGTCAGCAAAATCGCAGCATCCCAAATAAGGGGCGTATTGGTGTTTATGTGCAATAGGTAGAATATTCATACAAGAATATTTGTTCGCAATCTGTTGAAACTCATCACTTTATAACTATGCGTTTGCTTTCTCTGATTCCCTTCCTTAAAACATGTATTTTGCAGTAGGACACTGGAATGTGATTATTTTTGACAGGACATTTTGCATGGTACGGAGAGAGGAACGGAGGAGTCCTGCTCAGGAACAGGAAATTGGATCTGGTCGTAATCTCAATCATTCAAATCAAAATTAACGTCTTGGCCGACAGAAGCATTATGGTGCGGGGCCACAGCCGAAAGTGGCGAATCTCGTCCTCGCTCCTTTGTGAAATATTTGGTTCTGGACCACTCAGCGGCTACAGCAGCTGGTGAACTTGCAAGCAGGGAACATGCTGCTGCTGGTCAGTCACAGTAGCTCACCAAGCTTCGCTCTCTTTTCTGTGTACTGTGCCATTTTCTCCCCGCTGGCATTTTGTTCTCATTGATAAATTCAATAAAGTTAGTGAAGGAGGAAAGACCTTCTCCAAGCTAACTTGCTAAGTAGCCATTTGTTAGCCTAGTCACTGACACGGTTTATTCGAGAACAGTGTGTGATGGCAGCGGTTTATACTCAGAGGTGGTTAAATAGGTGAGGAGGTTAAATTAAATATATTCAGGTACTTTTGGTCATCCAAAATAAGTTAAGACATCGCTTTGGGCTCTGGTAACTTGTAGATCGTTTTTAATATTTGACAGACGAAGTAACTTCAGCAATCTATAAAGTCAGAAGTGGCTTATGTGAAACTAAATCAAAGCAGCAAGAGGTTCCATAGTATGTACATTTTCCATACTTTACCGTGACAGACTGTCCTGCGTGATAAACAGATCTTCTGTTCTAAATTAAGATACTCAATCCTAAAATGTATTTAGTAAGAGCATTTTGTGTTTTCCATATAGGACATATAAATGGACTTTACTTATATAGCGCCTTTCAACCGTTGCAACGGTTCCCAAAGTGCTCTAACAGTATAATATAGTCACCAGCTGTGTTCCAATTTGTTTTTGATTACAGATTTCTCGTCCACATAATTCATTTGAATATTTTCAACAAGCCACAAAGACGTCATTGTTTAATTTCTAAAATCTCACTTCAGATTGTGATTGTGATGCACACAGCAAAGTCTCTGGACACGTCTGCTTTATGTGTCCTACAGTCAAGTCTGTGTGCATTCGATTTTATTTAGTCTGGCTCAAAGACAAATCTCCCATCAGGCACAAAATAAAGTGTTTGCCAAGTGTAAAAGATGCACATGGTATTTGACCTGCATAGATAAACCTGTAATTAACATTGCAAAGTCCAAAAAGTGGCTCCAGTGCAACACATCAACATAACCTTCCAAATGCAGCTGGGGTGATGAAGTGGAAAAGATGAGCAGAAAGCATCTGCAGGCTGTTGCTCCTCCCATGAGTGTTGCTTTCATGGCAGCTGTCCTGCTAACGTGGACTTGTTGTTTTCAAACAGCTCATATCTGCAGCTCCTTCAGTATTCAGAGTCGGCCGAGCTGCAAGCAGTGCAGCGAATGCAGTAGCATCTAAATACCTGGCCTAATTAAAATCCTCCCAAACACCGCGGGCCGCGTGTGATCGGTCAGGGTTGGCAGAGCGTGGCCAATCGAGTCGCTCCGAATTCCGGGCGTTGCAAACTTGAGTTCAGAGCAAAGACGACAGCTCCAGCACTCTCTCTGTCCCTGCTGTGTTTTTAGACTCTTCTTCTGTGGAGCAGCCCTGTTCCGCTGCTGCCGCTTCATTCACTTGCTGATTTTTCTTTTTCTCAATGTTTGTGCGTTTGCGTGCGTACATGCACTGGCATTCCCGTGACTATGTGAATGTGTGTGTGTGTGTGTCTGCCCATCATCGGTTGGTGTGCGTTTGCAGAGATGACGAGCACATGTTGATCCAGCACTACTGCCAGTCTCTGAACCAAGGCTCTCCTCTCAGCCAGCCCCGCAGCCCCGCCCAGATCCTCATCTCCATGGAGACGGAGGAGAAGGGAGAGCTGGAGAGGGTCCTCAATGACCTGGAGCTGGAGAACAGGTCAGTGAACGGACCCGTCTTTCTAGTATTATCTTCTGTGGTCTGCATCATTTCTTTACTCTTAACTCCGCTCTAACTTCGACGGGATCACTTGTCCTGATCTTGCATGAATAACAACGAGCTTGCAGTTTTGCAATTTACCTCGGGAGACCCTACCAGGAGCTGTCACCCCCGACAACACAGCTCTCGGGGTCACAGGGATGCACAAACCCCTCCACCACGATAAGGTGGCAGTTCACTGATTATTACCGCCCCAAGTGCCCGAGGAGATCAAGTACCTCGAGGTCTGGGTCACGAGTGAGGGTAAAATGGAGCATGGGATGGATAGGCGGATTGGTGATCATCAGCAGCACTGCGGGCATTGTACTGGACCCATGTGGTGAAGAGGGAGCTGAGCTGGAAGTTAAAGAAAGCTCTCTGCTCCAACCCTCACCTATGGTCGTGAACAAAATGAGGGCGGCCGGGCTCACCCATAAAGATGGGAGCCATCGATGTTGCTGGAGTGACCCAGCTTCCCCTCCATAATCTGTAAAACAAAGGGGGGGGGTTGATATTTGAATATCAGAGCTGGCAGCAGTAGATTAAATCCTCTGCTGCGCTCGTTGCAGGAAGCTACAGTCCGAGTACGACCGTCTGAAGAAGGCCCATGACAGGAAGGGCCTGTCCCCGCTGCCGTCGCCCCCGGAGATGCTCCCGGTGTCACCACAGAGCGCCCGAGACGCCGAGCTCATCGCAGAGGCCAAACTGCTGCGGCAACACAAAGGACGTCTGGAGGCCCGGATGCAGATCCTGGAGGATCACAACAAACAGCTGGAGTCCCAACTGCACAGGCTGAGACAGCTGCTGGAGCAGGTACACACTCGTTCACTAACTGTACCATCCTTTTACATTTGCTGCGTGTACTTTGTCTATGATCCAAAATATAAATACCTGTGTATTTTGCTGCCTGCCCATATAACCTGTGTCAGCAGTCCACACATTATAAACTAGCTACAAACAACATAGCAATCTGGACAACCTGGTGTACTATTTTCTATTTTCTGAATAGACGGATATGAAGTAGCACCATTTTTTAAAAGTATTGAAAATAAATGCAAAACTGAAATCTGCTGCCCAAAATAACCAGCATGCCTCAGCTCTTCGATCCTTCCTTTGTCTGAACTTAAGCACTCAATATACTAAAACCATGTGAAGGATATATTTGTATTGACATTCCACCGTTTTTAAAATACTTAATTTTCAGCCATGTTTATACTCCACACCTCTAGTACAAAATTAAAACCTGCCAGATGTTTTGACCCATATCATGTCATACGCCTGTGGCTCAGGAGGTAGAATGGCTTATCCATCAATCCCAGGGTTGGCGGTTTAATCCGCCTCCTCCTGTCCACATGTCAAAAAGTCCTTGGGCAAGACACCGAACCCTAAGTTGCTCCTGATGGAGGCCAGCACCGTGCATGGCAGCCCTGTCGTATGAGACCAATCTGAAAAACGTTTTGGGAACCGTTAAGTCCATTTGCTATACCCAGAGGCAATTTAAGATGGTTGTGGACCAAAGATTGCACATTGAAGGCCTTTTTACGCTGCATCTTAGCTCAGCCTGTAAGTGTGAGTTTAGCAAGGCAGTGAACCCTCATATGCTGTAGTGACCAGCAGCGTTGGATCCAGTTAGTGTCCTGGATTAATAAACCAGAGGCTCAAAGTTGATGTGAAGATCCCACCAGTGAACTTAGAGCTCCGTCTGAAGCAGCTTCCTCCACACTGTCTGACTGCCGGTAACAGCTGCCACACAGGACCAGGCCAGCGCCTTGGTCTTCACTTCCCTTTTGACTCTTTTAATTAAGCTGTGCGGCTGCCAATTTGTTGTGTATCTAATGTGTGTGTGTGTGTGTGTCAGACGGATTCCAAGGTGAACGGCACAGCTCTGTCCTCTCCCTCCACCTCCTCTCAGCGCTCCGACTCCTCCCTCCCTCTCCTCCGTGTGGCCGCCAGCCAGACTACTGATACAATGGGTAAGAACACACACACACACACACACACACACACACACACACACACACACACACACACACACTTCCAATGGAATTCTTCAATTTGCATCCACCCTTTTCAAAGCATAAAGGATATAAACAGAGATGTAAGCAGATATGTCTAATTTCACAGCTTGTTGAGAGCATGCTGTTGGACATTGTTCTACATTGTGTGTGTGTGTGTTGTTCACACCTCCCAAACACATGAACAATGTGACTGGGCATTACTTTAGCAGCCCAAATTCTAAAAATGGAGAAACACTCATCTCCTTCCTCCTTCCCCAGGTGATGATGAATTGTCCAGCCCTTCCCAAGATGCATCTGGGCTGGAGGAGGTGATGGAACAGCTCAACAATTCCTTCCCTCATAGCCAGGGTATGGAACACCACACCGACATTAACGCTAGCCTGTCTTGCGTGCAATGGCCACTGTTTTCTGAAAAAGCAGTATGAAACCTTGTTTGAACTTGCTCAGAAACAAACGGGTCACTTTTCTGCAGGAAGACGTGATCAGATATAAGCCGGTAATTGCTCTCCTGTTCTTTTTCCCTTGAAGCACAAATCATTGTTTTTGAACGAAGTAAAGCTTTCCTCAAGGCATTCAACTCATAGGAAACATAAACGTGGGCAGCTTTGATCTAATAAAAGTGGAACTCCACTAATTAGCAGACTCTCTGGGAAAGGCACCTATTATGAACATTTCTAGGTAACTGTAGCATGAAGGACATAAAGCAGGCCTGTGATATGAAAGATACAGGTTTGAAACCCAAGGCTGGTTGTTTCCTGCACAGCTGCTGTCAATAGAAATGATTGGGGGTGCAAAGTTTCCACCAGTCAGACCTTCATCTGACACAAAGCAGCACATTATATACAGCACACACTGTATATAACCAACGCCCTCGGCTACAGGCCAAGTCTGAAACACTGAGACCATCATCGGTGACAAGACAGTCAGACAGAACCCCACAGAGAAAAGACAAGAAATAACCACTAATGAAATACAGTGACATTTTTTTGACTTTGACCCAACTCAACAAAATTGAGGTTATTATTCACATAGGGCTCCACCTAATGGTTGTTTTCGCAACTAATTCATTTTCGAGCAAAAATCTCCCTCAACATTTAAATGTGAGAACTTGCTGCTGTTCTTTGTCATTTGTCACGGTAAATAACGAGTCTTTGGGTTTTGTACTTCTACATGGAGGAAAGAAGCAATTTTGAAGACGTCACTTTGGGCTCTGCGAAATTGTGATGAGCACTTTTCGCAATTTCTCGACATTTTCTAGACTAAACGATGAATCGATTCATCGTGAATATAATCGGTGGATAACTCGAAAGTGAAAACAGTGGTTTGCTGCTGCCAGTTGGCTGCGGGAGCAAAGATCAGTGTTCAGATTCGTCTTTCTGTTGTGCTGAAGAGTTGATATGTGCATAGTTTTTTTTTTCCCTCCAATCAAATGCCCTTCACGCATCTTTCTCTCTTTATTGCCAGCACAAGGCTGAATTTCTCCTCTTTCTTCCTTTCTTTTCCTTCTTTTCCTCTTTTTCTCCATGAGCCAGGAGGGAGAAGGGGACACCCATGAGAGGTTAGTGGCTCGACTTTCTCTCTCCCCACCTTCTCGTCTCATTTTTCCACCTACTGTACTACTAAGGAGTATTTCCACTGCATGCAAATACCACGTCTGTACCACTTTTGGCCCCTACCGTCACAATTAGTATTTCAGTCAGAACATGAAGTCACGGTCTTGAGACAAATAATCATTTGCATAATAATAAGATCGAATTTTGGCTGTTGTAGTAAGACACTTCACGGTACAGTGATGCAGTGGGAAAACAACAAACATCTGTCCGTCCTCCCCCTCCCTGTCTTTAATTTCCCCTTCCTGTCCCCCTTCTGTCACATGGCTGCTCTGTCCGACACAGTAGGGAGCAGAGTTTGTGCTGTAACCGCGCAGCCTGTGATGTGTGCACGCACACTGCATCTCCGTATGCATGTGGATTTGGGATGAGATGATTTGTTAATGTCACCCTTCAGTTAGTAAGAGTCAACCGCAAATTTAATGTGATTCTAAACAGCTGGTTGTGAACAGAGTTCCTTGCCGCATTGTTGTTTTCTGAGGCATAACTCTTTCTTGGAATGGTTTGTTCCTCGTCGAGGTCGCAGAACAATCCAGCAATGTTTCCTTTAGAGAGGAACAACAGCATTTGTCAGTGATGGACGCTTCGGCACTATAAAACAGTGTATGTGTTCCTGCTGACGTTCAGTCCCGTCCAAGCGGAACAGTGAATGTGAACACGTGGCTGTTTTGTTTTTGTCTGTTTTTCTGTCACCACTGTACCACTTCTGGATGCTTCTTTGTGCTCTCATTTGGCTGACTAGTGATGCCACTGTAGCCTCATAGCCTAGTAACTTGTCACAATTTGGTTGAGTGTGATGTAGGTGCAGGTGGTTGCAGCAGAAGGCCTGCACAGACCTGTTTATACACTGTAATGTGTGTAAGTGATGATATTTAGCGTGGAGTGACTATGGCAGAGTGTGGCTTCTGTTTCATCTACAGTTTTCATTTGTTTATGAAAAATCTAAGAATTTGTCATAGTTCCCGTTGTCAGTGGTTACTTTTTTTATTTAGTTTTAGCCAGACTAAAATGGTGCTGGATAGGGAAACTGGACCGGTCCACCACTTTGGTTTGGACGGAAGTGTCTTGACAACTAACTGATAGATTGTCTGCTGATCTGGTTTTATGGCCAAATACCTGCAAAACTAATTCCCATTCCCATTAACCTCGGCTCTACTTTGTTTTGCGCTAATTAGCAATGTTAGCATGCTCACATGCTGGCGAACATGGTACCCATTATACTTGCTAAACAGCATGTTAGCATGGTAATTTGGAGCACATGTTGCCATGCTAGCATTTGGCAGAGCTCGCCTGTAGACTCTGTTAGAAACGCACACTGGCCCATTTCTACGGCCATGCGTTTGTGAGCCGGCGTCAAGCTGTGCAGCTGTCAGCCTCTCGCTCTTCGTGACTGTGTTCTGTCTAAGCACTTCCTTCCTCCCTCCAGGTCCCAGCATCGGCAGTTTGTTCCACATGGCCGACGATCTGGGCCGCGCCATGGAGTCTCTGGTCAGCGTGATGACAGACGAGCAGAGCGCCGAACAGCACGAGGCCCTGCCCTTCTGACCCCGCCCCTCGACCTTCAGCCCCCGTGTCCTACCCCTCCTCTCCTCTCCTCTCCTCTCCTCTCCTCTCCTTCCTTGCCTACCTGTCGCATGCTTTTTCTAGTCAAAACAACTGGATCGGAAACACAGTTTACAAAGAGAATATATAACGTCTATTTTTGTGAAGGATTGCGGCTCCAGCAACGACGCGTAAAACACAAAAGAAAAACATAACTTGTAGATTTCAGTAGTTTCTTAAAACGTCCTGAAGTTGTTTTATTATTAACAGAGGCTGGTTTTTAAACTTCTATGCAATTGTATAAAATGAGAGCGGGGTGGGCGTGGCAAAAAGAGATGAGATATACAAATAAGTGGGTTCAGTGTGGCCGAATATTTGCCATCTCTTTGTATTTGGGGAAACGCCTAAAGCATTTCAGACATTTGTATCAAAAAAAAGAATGATTGTAATCATAAGGGTGCTTTCTAAGAGGAAAATGTCTTTCTATAACAGCGTACACTACTGTCAAGGTAATGCAGGCATCCTGGATCTTTACAGTACGTTGACTGTGTGTGTGTGTGTGTGTGTGTGTGTGTGTGTGTGGTGCCTATTTTCCATATTACATTACAGCTTCGTCTTTTTTTTCCGTCTTTGGCTGACAAACCTCATGTTATTTTTGAAATAATTCATTTATCATCCGTCCATCTATCCATCCTTCAGCTAGTTAATCTTCCCTGTTATTAACATTTCTATGGCAACAGTCCTTATCCCTCGGTTTGTTTTCAACACAGTGTGCTGTGTGCGTGAACGGACGCTGTAATAGGCCCCATTCAGAACTGAGGCAAGTCAACAAGGTCACTTCAAACCTAATGCACATAATGGGAAATTAGACATAATTGGACATCATTTGGATTCCATTTCCGTTATCAATCTACATAAGTATAATTGGGGGAAACCCAGCAGGCTGTAATCTCAGTCTTTCTGTTAAGTTCGTTTCGCTCCAAATTATGAAGCTACAGCTGACACGAGTCTGTGTGGCTGTGCATAATAAAGGGTCACTCCAGTGATTTAGTGTTGTACTACCAGAGAAGCAGCGCAGACCGATATATAAGAGTAAAGCTATAAAAACACTGGACCCTGAATTTCCCATAATGCAACTTTATAGGGTCTTTCAGTAGTACGCCCTCAAATCCTGGTAAATGCCCGTGTCTTTTAAATTCCATGCATCCATTTCATAGCACAGACTTCCTTGTATAACTTAAGTCTCCAAGCTCAAGCCAAGGTATAGTGATGTCATCAGGAGTTGTTTTCTCGGCCCTTTGGAAGGCTCCCTGCACAGCCACAGAATGATACCATGCAGCTGATTCGACAGGCTGAGGAGGGGAGTGACGTTTCTGACCACCAGTATTGCTGTGGGGCAATGTTTTTAAGTGTTTTATGAGGAAGGAAATGCATTCAACACATTTATCACGACTCGAGGAGGCGCACAATGTGCTTTGGTACGAAACACTGAATGTAGAAAGAACAGTGTTGTCATGAATGAAGTTCAACTGATTTTCAAAGTGAATATTTTGTTGAATCTAAGCTGTCAATATATCCAGTGTTTTTAAGTTGCGGGCATTTATCTTCAGTTCTGCATTGGGCCTTGACAGACCCCTTCAGGAATACTTGATTATTGCACTGATAAATCTTCAGTAAGGTTTTTGTTTTAGATTCTTATCACTAAGATGCTTTCCAAGTGTCTTTTTAGGGCCTGTTCAGTGCACACAACACACTATGCATCGATCCTTGTCAGAAGTACTGTAAGAGGAATGTGACTTTAAAAGAATCGGAGCACTACATTGTTACAAGGCTGCAAGTTGAGATTATTCTGAGGGTTTCTTCTGTTTGATGACCATTTTAACAGAGAAGCCTTTCGAGTTTCAGGACGCCCAGTAACGTAAGCTCTACCTCGTGTTGAAGTCTGGTTCGGAAGCAATTTCTCTCTTGTGCTCAGTCCCACACTCTTCTCAGATTGTTGATCTGTTAACTCAACACAGGCAGGTTGATTAACGTCAGCTACCCTGACCGCTCCATACGTGTTCTACTGCACCGTAGGAGCCTCCGATCTGAATGTTTGGATGCATTTACTGCATTTCTCATCTCTAGCAGAGATTGCTATGATTCAAGTATAAAAACTATCATTTCACACAAATTAAATGAATCTGTGTGCACTACTGTCATACCTGGGACATACTAGATATTTGTTTTGTGTGGAGGACTCATTTATTCTAGTAGAGTGTTACATTTTGTCTTTGATTAAAAGTTACTTTGTTTTGTGCTGTGTGAGGTTATGATATTAGCATGTAATAAACTCCATCCTTATTTAATGTATAACCACTCAGAGAGGTCCGTGGTGAGCGTCGCGGCATTATACAGGTGTGTATTTTTGGCATCATATTCTTGCAGCATGATCCAAGAGGGATCCGTTTTGATCCACACACTGAATTTGACTTTATTTTTTTTCTCATCTCTTAACGTTTGTTTCATTCTCACATCGTTTTTCAAATAACGCGTCAATACTTCACAACATATCAGATTCCACCAAATATATGCCTTACTACTGTATTATAAAATGCTTTACTGTATATCAATAAAGCACGCAGTTATGTTGATTTGACTCGCCTCTTTGATTTGCTGCTTGTTGTGTTTATTTTTTAACCAGGGTTAGAATAAGTGCAAGATGCAATAAATACACAGAAAACATCTTTTTTGAAAAGCTGGTCCACACACACACACACACACAAACAGTACGGTTTAACAATAAATGACCTAACATTTGGGGAAAATGCAATTTACACACCTGTCTGCATAGAAACTGAACAACTCATTCATTCAACATTTACATAGACAAGGCAAGTACACAGAGCACTCGTGTTCTTGGTTTACAACATGAACCATGATATGTCTATAAAATAACACTAAAGACAAACACAAAACTGAATTCCTGTGGGGGGGGGTTTAAATAGAGGACAATATTTGCACAGAAACTGAAGCGTTCCCTGAAATCTACTGAACTCCAACATCAAACCACTTGACCATAAATGTCCTGATCAGTTAATATAGTCTTGGTGGCTTTCTGCTATATACAATATTTGGTTTTTAAAATGTAAATCCTCCCCATAGCATTTGTTTATTCTAGTGAAATATATACACAGATCTATTAAAAGACTTAAAAGTTATAAAATGTGAGTCAGCCCTTTCATCCTTTAAAGCTGCATTCAGTGTTTTATTTTGTTCACCACTTCGGGGGCAGTGCAACTTTGTAAAATTGATATGGTGTCAGCGAACCGCTCCTTATCTACGCATCCAGCAGTCACAGATCAATATTACCTTTCCTTTGGAGTCGTGTTTGTGTCCACTGGTTGAATGTAAGTTCAATATTTACTCTGTTTTAGCTCTGGTTTGGTCTCCACCAACTCTTGATAAAAATATCTGGCTCTTTAGTTGTGGGCCATGAAACCAAAACAAAGATGCTAAAAAGCTCCGTAGAGCTGAGGGGAGGAGCAGAGTTAGTGATAATTCTTTATGCGTTTATCACAGCCAGTCACATAGTCACTGATTCATTGTTAGAAATATTGATTAGACGGGGCTTTATGAGCAACTCTGTCCAACAGGGTTATAATAAGCAAGTATAGTCGCTTTGTAAGCCAGAAACGGACCCTAACCCTCTAGTGACCCACTGTATCTGATCCAAACAGCTCCTAATGTGCACACGTGTGTGTCAATTCTGGATTGTCCAATACGTTTTAGCTCGGCTGTAAAATACAAGAATTTTGCTGAGCTGCAAAGACACCAAAGAACAAACCACAGAAATGACAAATTTAAATGACTCAATATATTAATTTGCCAGTCAACCTTTTATAGAAATGTTTCATTTGTAGGTCGACCCCTGAGTTCTCATTCTGTTGGACTCGTAAAGAAACGTTCCCCTTGTGTGTTTCAATTTATTGAGGAATCCAAATACTTGCTACAGTACATCACGAGTAGTCTTTATCGTGAAAAGGTGAGCATGAAACTGCCTTCATGACTGATGTGATGCAGCTCTGACACACCACCTTTGGAGGATTGCTATAGACTAATTCCAGTGCATGAGGGAGGGTATTTTGCAGACTTATTTATTTTATGTTTTTACAATTCTTGGGAGACACTGAGATAGGCACTTACGAATCACACTAACTTTGATCAAAGTTACTTTTGGCTTCTTTAACAAAAGCTTGTATGAGTCCTGCTTTTTATTTAGAAAAGTGTTGACACCCAGTGTCTTGACACCTACTGCCGTTGTGGCCCAACGCTCCACATTCCTCTCCACATTCCAGTCAGAGTGTGTCGGAACGACCTCATCCTGTACGCGTACAGGATCGGGTTGAGGGCAGAGTTGGCATGTGAAAGCAAAATGGCTGCTAACGTGAGTGACATGGGCACCTCGCACTGTGGGCGGAGCAGCAGGACACAGTTAATGAGGTGAATGGGCATCCAGCACATCATGAAGAGAAACAGGACCAGGAAGAGGGAGGTGGCCTTACGCAGCTCCTGACGGGTGCGAATGTTGGATTTGGCCTTGTTGGACTCTCCTGGATGGGGTTCTGGAGGAGCAGAGCTGGGGCAGCTAGATCCAGCTGAGGCGATCCTGAGCCCTGGCTTTGTAAAGACAGCAGTAGTCTCAGTTTTGATAAAAGACCCAGTGCCAAACTGGACGTCTTCCCAAGCCTTACACTTTCTCGAATGCCTGGATCCCTTTCCTGTCCCCATGTCTGGTCCACCTCCTGTGGTTCCCACAACAACTGAACTCTCAGTGTCCTCCGTCCCAGTGCTCACACTAGCAGCAGCTCTCACGTCCTGTGCGGTTCCCCTGGCCACAGCGATGCGTCGGAGCTGGCGGCGGACGGTGAGGAAGATCTGGCCGTAGATGATGAACATGGCCACCAGCGGCACCAGGAGGCAGCAGAAGAAATTGAAGTAGACCATATAGCTCATGTCCACCACACAAGTGAAGATACAGTAGCTGGAATGACAGGGGGGTGCATCCATTAAATTCATTTTCCTGCAATATTTCCATGTCCATACACACCCCTGTCTTCATTCATTCACTCAGTCGGTCATCTTTCCATTGATACATTGTACAGTGCATCAGTTAAAGGACTTGTCTCTGTACTTGTCTTGTTAGATCTTAGTGCTGCATTTGATACCATTGACCATCACATTCTATTACAGAGACTAGAAAATGTAATTGGCATTAAAGGCACCGCACTAAGCTGGTTTAAGTCCTATTTATCAGTTATAGGATATCAGTTTGTACATGTTAACGATGAATCGTCCATGCACGGGCTTAGACCAATTCTATTCACCTTATATAAGCTTCCTCTAGGCAATATTATTAGGAAACACTCCATAAATGTTTATTGTTATGCAGATGATACCCACTTATATTCATCAATCAAGCCAGAAGAAACCAATCAATTAGTTAAACTTCAAGCATACCGCAAGGACATAAAAACATGGATGACCTGCAATTTTCTAATGTTAAACTCAGACAAAACTGAAGTTATTGTACTTGGCCCCAAAACACATAATCTAAAGATATAGTTTCTCTAGATGGCATTGCCCTGGCCTCCAGCGCCACTTTAAGGAATGTTGGGGTTATCTTTAATCAGGATATGTCTTTTAACTCGCATATAAAACAAACTTCAACGACTGCCTTTTTTCACCTACGTAACATTGCAAAAATCAGTCACATCCTATCTCAAAAAGATGCATTTGTTACCTCTATTTTGTACTATTGCAACTCCCTATTATCAGGCTTCCCCAATAAGTCCCTTAAGACTCTCCAGCTGATCCAAAATGCTGCGACACGTTTACTGACAAGAACCCAGATCATATTTCTCCCATATTAGCTTCTCTACACTGACTCACATTAATTTAGTCATTAATACTAATAATAATGAATGCATTATTCAATTATATATGACATAATTTCCTTACTTCTTGAACTTATTTACATCTATTCATCCTTTCATACAGTCATATTGCCATCCATGCATACATGTCATGCACGTGCCATTTTCCTTGCCTTCACTCATTCATTCCTTCATTTATGTATTATCTAATTTTCCTGTAAGGTTACTATTCATTCATTACTTTATTAGTCTCTCCATTTTTACAGTAATGTGCCCATGCCATTTTCCTACTTTCATTCTTCATTTATTTCCTTATCGCAATTCCCATTCATTCATTCACCTTTCCATTTTGCTGCCACATGCCATTTTTATTCAATTCAATTCAATTTTTATTTTATTTTATCCATAGTTATTTATCCATCCATCCATTTAATTCTATTGATATTTTTCCATTCATTCATTTATATATATTTTCCTGCAGTATTGTTACCATTCACCCAGTCACTCTGTTCCTCCTCACATCCATCCATTCATCCATCCATCTCCCATCCTCATTGTCTTACTCAGAGTCTGCTGGTTGTCTTTTCCAGTCCATGAGTGGCACGGAGCCAGAGATGGCTCCTAGGACCCAGGTGACCAGCAGGGCCAGTCGGGCGTTCCTGGCGCTCATGACGCGCTGGTACTGGAAGGGCCGAAGGATGGCCATGTAACGCTCCCCTGCTACTGCTAACATACTCAGGATGGAGCTCTGGAAGAGAAGGGAGCATTGGTATTATAATGACAAAATGAAAGAGAACCTCTTAGTTCATCTGGTCATCTGGTTCATCTTCAGCTGGAGAATAATTCTGCATTGATCCCTTCACACAGTGAGGTCAGAGGTCAGATCAATTCTCTTTTTAGTGACTGTATACAAATGACTGGGAGAAATGGGTGTCACACTCTGATAGGAATGTGAACAGGAATGTGGAGCGTTGGGCCTAAAACGTCAGTTAGTGGGTGTCACAAGAGCAAAACTTTCTTTGTAAAAAATCAAATACAGTAAGATAAGATAAACCTTTATTTGTCAGTGGGGAAATTGTGGAGTTATAGCAGCAAAGGTGATAGTGCAAACAGAGCAATAGATATAGTAAAAAAAAAGGGTAGCATGCAAACAATAGAAAGTAAAAAAATATATATACAAAAAACTATTGAATTTACATTATTGTACATATAAGTACTGGTATTGCACATTATATGGGTCATCAGTTCTATTGTGTATATATACAAAAACTATTGAATTTACATTATTGCACATATGAATATTGGTATTGCACATTGTGTGAGTTATCACATCTATCTGCAGAAATCCACATGCAATCAGTCACCAAAGGTTAACGTTCCTACCTGTGTGAGAACCATCAGGATGCTGAGCAGCACCAGGCAGAGGGGCAAGTTGTGGCGAGGTCGGCCCAGGTCTGTCAGCACTGCACAGGGAATGGCCACCAAGCCCACCAGGATGTCAGCCACCGCTAATGATACCTACCACACACGTGCATGCAGCGTAAAACACACCTCTTTTCGTTTAGATATTATAAAAATCCAAAGTGTCAGATACGGATGAAACAGACTTTGCGGAAACAGATTTCCTCACCAGGAAGTAGTTGGTGACCGTGCGAAGTTTCTTGTTTCGTGTGACAGCCAGACAAACCAGGAAGTTGCCTACGATGGCCAATACGGCGATGATGAGCTCAGTGGCGATGTAAAGCCCTTTGAAAGTGGGTTGGAATCCATAGGGCATCTCTGCCGTACAGCTACCAGGAGTCACGTTCATGATGAGGGGGAAGCTTCCACAATCATGGAAAACCTGGAAATCAGAGTAGAGATTGTGAAAAACTCCAGTCAAAATAACCCTGTGAAAAATATCAAGGTGCTCGTATATCTAATTTATTTTGATTAAGCTGCAAAATACACATTAGGGTACATCTGAAGTTGAAACTGTAGAACGTATCCTGGAGCTATTATGAAGCATGATTACTAGTTAAAGCAGGCCTACTTCAGGAAATTTGCCTTATTTTATATCAATTCTCTTTCACAAAGGAGGTTTATATAAGTATGTCCTAGTAACACAGTGTTTTCTCTGACCTGCTGCACTGAGCGTGAGGCCATTTGCAGTACGTTACATTTAAATGATCACATTTTGACATGGGCTGCACTTATTGCAAACTTAAAATCTGAGCTCACATCTTTTGGGCTTTTCACACTACATATTCTTAGCCCTGTTTCACACTGGCACCTTTCAGCCTTTAGATTATCAGGGGACAACCCCGCAAACTCACAGCTAACCCTGCTAAGGAGCAGGGCCAGGAAGCCCTAGGTTAAAGTCGGGGTTAGCCCACTGTTCCAGGATTGTGCCAGTGTGAAAGCTTTCTTTGCATCGGGCTAAAGATCTCCACAGAATCCCAGTCAGCATATGTGCTTTTAAATGCACATATTTATTATCTTATTAAAACAAAGCTAATAAACAACTTTGAACTATGGCTGTAGCCTGATGAAGAGCATTTTAACCATTTGCTGTCTCATCAAATGTTACGGAAAAGTATTTGCAGAGAATCTTTATGAATTGCAATTGCAGTTATACATTGCAAATGTTTTATGGGGAAGCAAATGCATTCAACATGTTTGTTAGAACTCACTGTACTGATTGATACACACAATCTGCTTTTGTGAGAAACAGTGACTGTAAACATAACTTTTGTTTACAAGAAAATCTACATAAATTCAATTCAATTAAAGAAAGAACCAAAAATCAATAACACAAGAGAGACAGACAGCCAGTCTGAAGGTGTTTAAGTAGCAAAATCCAACTGATCTGATCTTTAGTTTCTAGAAAATGCTAACTATCTTTTTATTTTTGATATTAAATAGATTTCCTGACTGGGGTCCTATTTGACACTTACACCTATTTGACTTGTTTGATGTTGTTTGATTCATGTTGCATCTTACACATCTATAAGAAAAACACAATTACAAAGCAGACCACTGCAACACACTGAGCTAGAGTTTACCTGTACTGTCCGAAGTCCTAGTGGATTTTTATTTGGGGCACATGTAAACTCTTATGGGAAGAAATGGAAGAATGGACCAACAGGGAGATAGGGAGAGAGAAAATATCCCCGGCTAACGCTCAAATGAGCCACAATACACCCCAGTTTCTCCTTCCTTTGAAGCCAAAAGTTTAAAAAGCTGTTGTATTTGTCTCTCAGGAGCAAGTCGTTGATGGCAGAGAACAATAACTGTATGAAGAACATTGCATTCTTTCCACTTTGGTTTCAATGTATTTTGGAATCCACTTAATTAATAATCTTGTGCTTCCGAGAAAGAAGTTTCTAGCTTTCGCACTGCTTACACAGCTGAATTCAGCAAGAGAGGAGAGAAGAGATATGAGAGGAGAACAGTGGTTGTTATGAAGCCCAGCCTGTGGCCTTTGTGCTAACCAGCTGAGCGGTGAAAATTGCTCCTGATAAGAGACAATAACAATGAGACACACACAAACACACACACACACAAAGAAACATGAGCACTATTTACATATACTGATAGGGATTCAAACCCGCTGCCTGTTACTGTGTACACATATAAATAGATGGATTATGTGAACTAAAGAGACTCCACAAATCAACTCACTGTTTCAAATAAGGACACCATGAGCAACAACAGACAGAATTAAAAACACAGAGCAGAAGTTCAATTTCTGCATGTGTACAATCATTTTTCCTGCGCCACAATTAATTAGGGACTGTCCACAAATTATTGGGCTGGGGAGGGGGGCTCATCCTTATACATGACTTCTTAAAAAGCAAGACCCTTTCCAGGGTTATTAATATTTGGTTTGGACCCTCCCCTTGACTCGAAAAAAATTGCAACTGAGTTCAAGCTTAATATGTTAATGAAACAGTATGTTTAAGTCAGCCCAAATTGAATTAGAATTAGCAATTGTCAAAACATGGGAAACATAACAAATATTGCGCTCCGTTTACCGAGCCTTCCAGCTGCTCCCTATTTTCAGAACTGCTAAATGAATAGTTAATATTGGCTAACGGGTCAAAGGGGCTTCAGCACTGTAATGTTTTCACTTTATTCGTAAGTAGAACAGGTTGGGTTGTGCTCAACATGCGTTATGTTTAAAGCCTAAACGACAGACAGAAATTTAATCTGCAACTTTTTTAACCGTTTCATTTTATCATGCAAAAGTGCCAAATATTTGCTGCTTTCAGCTTCATAAATGCATTCATGGCACGCACACAATTACCTTGCGAGGCAGCTACATTCGCAACATTGTGGGAGAATCCATCTTGCCAGGCTTCAACTTATGCTCTTGTGGCTCAACCACAGTGGTTTGGACCAATCAGCAGCCTGTGAGGAACCACTGGCAGCTATGGGCGTGGTTTAGGTGTTACAACTGCAAATAAAGCAACAATGGTGGTTCCTAAAGAGGTTAGCGTAGATGCTGCTGCAGCATCAGCTATATCAGAATTGGAGAGTATTTCTTCATTGAAAGAAGAGCAAAGAACGACACTGAACGCTTTCCTCCATGGAAAAGATGTTTTCTTGATTCTCGCAACTGGTTTCAACTCTCCTACTCGTATGATTTGTTGATCTGATGGGTTGAAGTTATGATGGTTCATCCAATCACCTGCTAAGAATCTTTGAAAGTGCCTGCCCTTTTCCAAACTGTTTCCAAGGTACGACTTCTCAGATGGTTCTGTGTAACAAACCATATAGAGGTGTCTAGACCTGCTCCATATGAGCAAGTGCTATGAGATAACTTTGTTATGAGATGGCGCTATATAAATACAACTGAATTGAATTGAATCTGGTGCATCAGGTTACACACACAAGGCATGTTTTTCACAAACTATTTTCATGTAACTTCTTGCAAACTCTTGCAAGAAAAGGGTGAAATAAAATATAAATCTGGGGCATGGAAACTTTAAAGACCCCCCTTGTTCTCCCTAAAAAAATCGGGCTGCCATCTATTTAGCTAAAAGAAAAAATGCAAAATGCATATCCCAATTTCTGTACAGTCCCTTAGAGATTACAACCAAAGAACAAAAAAATAAATGGGTAAAAACAGAGTATAATAAGGCTCTATAAACATATTTCACTGTGACAAATTTCTGCATACGTATTGTTTTTAGTTAATACCGCAGTTCAGGTTTGGATTATAATGTGTACTCACCTGCGCTAGGCTTCAGGTGCAGTCATTGCACAGTTTTGAAGGTCCAGACAGTTCAGGACATTAAAACACTGTGGGCTTGATGGAGGAGAGGGATCAGTGTTCACTTATGTGCAGAATGTGCAGAATACACCGAGAGGAGACTGAGAAAGCAGCAGGAGGAGCATCAACTGCCGGGATGAAACCACACCCTCATCCTTGTTTTTCCTCCATCCCTCTCTCTTCTTCTGTTCACTCTCTTTCTTGCATGGGAGATTAAAAAAACATAATGCAGAATACGTCAAGCATGAGCCTGTTGAATGAACAGCGGCAGTTGGCACACTGCGCTGGATCTCGGCGAAATGGAAAAGCAGATATGCTTTGACGTAAATCTCCAGCCTGTTCCAGACAAAACAAACATGTCATATTAAATCTTAAAGAGCAACTTGCAAACTGGAGACCCCAGTGAATCAATGTGTAGGAATATTATGTAGAAACTAGATTTATTATTTTTTAAATATATATATATACACACACACACACACTACAGTAACTTTGGAATCATTTTTGTAACAGTTTTACTTCCATATCAAAAAAGACAAATTGGAGGTGACATAATAAAAGGGAGAGCGGTCAAGTTAGAGCCAATTTATCATTAAAGACGTACTGTGAAACTTGTTTTTTGAGCTGTAAACTAAATGATATGTTTGTTCTGTGATGACACATCAGTGCTGGTGTTCATTGGCATTTCTTACTGAATTTACACAAATAGACATTTCATGGGTTGAAAATGGCTCAACATGCCTCCTACTGGTTTAAATCAGTCCTGAACCTGCGAGGCCAATGCTGACATAGAGGCAACCGGTTGGAACCTGTCTACATCATAGGCATCATGAAATTTGTATAAACTAGAAGGGGAAGGATTTATATTTTTAAAAAGTCTTTAATACCCTGACCCACACACTATCTAGCTATGAAGCCACGACTCCAACATGTGTTGTTCAATTCAATTTGATTAAAAAAGGCTTTATTACCATGAAAGTTTCAAAAAACAATGTAGTATCAAATTACAATGTGTCCAATTATTTGGACAGTAACATAATAACAGTAACACAAACACAACATTAAGATATAGATATAGATGCAGATGCATATCTTCTGCATGTATTTGTGTGTGTGTGTGTGTATCTAGGACCTAGATTCTAGGTTATTCACTGTCCCCTCCCATAGCAGTGTTATCATTAAACTCTTCAACTTCAATTCTGTAATATCAGATTTCAAAGTAAATGTTGCTTATTTTATTGCATTTTTTACATTATAAGAGGAAGTGCAACTCTGTCTCAGCCTCACCTGTTGAACAGTGTTGACATATTCTGCTATTTTTTGGTTGCCCTGATTGTTTGTTTCTTCCCTTTTGATTGCCAGTTTGTGGTCACTGAGCCTCTACTTAGTTAGGATCTGTCTGCTTTTTCTCTCTGACAGTAGAGAGATTTTCTGCCAATTCATAATCTCTTTCTAGGCCAAGATAAGATCCAAATCTACCTTGGCTTTTAGTTCCCTTTTTGTTCCCTCACTCCACTGTCGGACTTTTTAAATACGCTGGCAGAAAAGATTCTAGTGGAATCTGAGGTTGTAGTTACTGGTTAGCCTTTAGAAGTAAGGTGTTAGGTTTAGGTGAAGGGGAACCCCAGGAAGCAGCACACAGACTGGGATCCAGGACCACCGTGGATTCTTAATATTAAGCCCAATGACTTTATATGTTTATACCACACTGCTCCTATACTGCTGGGTAGTGAAATCAATAACAATGCACCACGTTTTGTAAGGTAATTATTATGTCTTATATGTGAAATGTTTAATTGTTAAGTGACTGTAGCTGTCAAAATAATGTAATGGAGCAAAAAGTACCATATTTCCCTGTGAACTGCAGTGAAGTATAAAGCGACATAAAATGGGAATACTTGAGTAAATGTGCTTTAAAAAGATATGTCCACCACTGTGTGAGTATTACTCCCATTCCAATAAGTAACTTTTTAAGCAGCTTTGTAAAAGAGACCAAAATAATATATTGAATGGTTTTATAACACAGAAAGATAAATAGCTTTCGAAGTTTTTACGGCTAAATGAACAATGAATGAATAAATAAACTAAATCATTTTAAGGTCCCCTCCAGACATGTTTTAAGACACATAGAACGTTTATTTGAACAGCTGTTGTTACTTTGCTTCACATTTCATCGCCTCCTCGACTTGAACGCCTTCAGAGTTTTTGACTTGTGTCGTTACATTTGGTTTTTCTCAGACCGAGACCACACGGCGTGCTATCTCGCCTTTCAACAGTAGATGGCGGCCGCGCGTCTATCATATTTCAACCCGGAAGTTTATTATGCAGATCACGTGACTGCAGTTCAACATGGCCGTGCGACTGGCGTTTCTTTCAAGTGCCGCGGTCGGTGCTGGGGACGTCTGAGGCTGTTACTGATGAGATGTCTGGTTTCAGCGATGAGCTCATCGACTACCTGGACGGTAGAATAAACTTTGAGGAGTTCGACAGGCGGAGAGACGAGCGGAAGGCGAAGGTAAATCACGCGCGGTGCTCGAAGTTGGTAGCTGAAAGCCGCGCAGCCGAGAAGCAGAGCTAAGTTAGCGTTAGCTAAAGGTTAGCTGGCCGACTCGTTTCATACACTCCACTAACACAATGTCGTCGCGCTGCGTTTGCGGGTTGAGCTTATTATTGGACTCTTGCGGCTGCTTTGGAATATGCGTCTGTTGGTGTTTAAGGTAACGTGGAGTTAATGTGCACCTTCCTCTCTCAGGAGTCCGAGGTGTTGGCCGAAGATGCGGAGGACGATGCTCAGCCCTCCACCTCGGCACAGACTCCGGGCAACGTCGGTAAATCTTGCACTCTGCTGCCACACACTGGTTGGGTGTAGGAATGGCGCTGGCATGTGATCACAGCTGTAAAACCAATATCAGCAGCTCACTTTGTTTTTTCCCCCTTTAGTGCCCGAGTGGCTGCAGTCTGCCTCTTACGAACTATGATTCGCACGAATACACAGTTTCATCACACTTTGATTGCAGTGTTGATGATGTTGCTCTCAAACCGATTCTGTCTGACTGCATTAAGAACCTCCACTAATAAAGTGTGGCCACCGGTTGGGGACATACTGGGTTAGTAAAAGAGTTTTGGACAGTCTATAATAATTTTGGCTCCTTTTTTGTACCATTTGGCCAACGATGCTACAATTACTCTGACCACAAATATATATATATATATATAGAGGTATATTGTATAATCCCGATATTCATCAAACCTTGTTGAAATACTTATATTGGAGCTGAAATATATTAACTATTGTTCACAACGTTTGCATTGGACTCAAACCTATGTAACGGCAGTGAACTGCATTTTCCAATGTTTTGTCAGTAGTGAATGAGCAAACAGGGTAGTGATTTCGGACCCAGCTGCAGACAGTGTTCCAATGGATCAGTCCCTTCTCAGTTAGAACAGGTGTGAACGGTAGTGACTGGGTGGTGAATTTGATAGGCTCAACACACACTGAGCAATAACGTGGGGCAGCCTAGAACTGAAGCGACTTAATGTTAGTGCAACATAAACATAATAAGGAAAAAGTTTGATTAATAAATAAATATACATATATTTATATATATATATATATTATTTTATTTATTTATTTTTTTAAGGCAAATCTACCAAAAATTCATTTGTTTCAGCTTCTGAAATCTGCAAGATTTGCAGATTTTCTTCCATTATCTATAATAGCAAACTGAAAGTCATTGTCTTTGGACCGTGGGTCTGACAAAACAAGTTCCAATGTACCTACTTAGCTCTGAGAATTTGCGAAAGGTATTTTTCACTGTTTTCTCACATTCTTGTCGACCAAAATGATGAAATAAGAAATAAATGGGGGGGAAAAGATACTTTACTGCTGTGTCAACACAGTTGGTAGGAATTTGCCTCTGTGTATCTTTTAAAAACAAACAAAACGCACACAAGTAAATGAAGTATATAAACAGGAACAGCAGTTATCACATTTATAATAAGCTGAACAAGAAAATGATCAGGTTAAATCATGCTGAGAATAATCGTTAGCAATCGTTGCAGCCCTGATGTAGCACGAGAGCACACGATGATAATCGCTCCTCTCTTCTGGTTTTGGACAGCTGGACAGGGGCAGCTGTAGAGCGGCTTAATCCAGTTATTAATGTGTCCTTGGGCAAGACACCGTGCCCTAAATTAATCCCAATGCAGGCCAGCTTGCATCACAGCTCTGTCGCCATCGATGTTTGAATATGTAAAGTGCTTTGGGAACCGTTGAGGTTGAAAAGCGCTAGTAAGTTAAGTACATTTACCATTAAGTACATTTACCATTCCATTTAACAGGGCACTGTTTAGAGAATTGTAGCAGAGTAAATCTGGTTCTTGACATGAAAATACTGTTGACACAACTCTCCTCTCCTTTTTAGAGGAGGGAGTCAGCCCGGGGGTTCAGCTGGCCTTTGCCTCCATGCTGGGAGAAACGCCAGAACCTCCGTCTTCGGAAGAGGAGGACAGCTTGAGCTATGCAGACGATGAAGATGATGAGGATTACAAGGTGGACGAAGAGGAGAGGGGAAAGGTGGAAGCAGAGGAGACAGAGAAGAGGCAGAGGCGAGTTGGAAAAGGAGGGAGAGGACAGAGGAGGAGGAAGAGGGAAGAGGAAGAGGAGGATCTGACGGTGGGGGACGTGTTTGAGCTGGAGATGGAGCTGAACCGAGAAAACAAGAAGATGATGAATGTGAGGGGGGGGGGGGAAGTGTGTTTTGTGTATTTTCCAATCTCTTAATGTGTGTTCATTTAAATTCCTGGACACTTTGTGTGCGTGTCCAGGCGCGGCACCATCGCAGCAAGCTGCCCCGAGCTCTGAGGGGCTTGATGGGGGAAGCCAACATCCGTTATGCCAGAGGAGAGAAAGAGGACGCCATCTTGATGTGTATGGAGATCATAAGACAAGGTATGAAACGACTTGTGTCTTATTCACTTTTATCTCACAGGCACCTACAGATTCCCTTTAGGTCCTGTTTTTCAGTGCTAACAAGGCAAGTTGCGGTATTAGGATGAATGATTGTATTCAAAATCAGTACGAAAAGTTAATGTCTTAATGGATCTCTTGCAGCTCCTCTGGCCTATGAGCCTTTCTCCACGCTGGCTTTGATCTACGAAGACGATGAAGACGTTGACAAAGCGCTGCAGTTTGGTTTGATCGCTGCTCACCTGAACCCCTCAGATTGTGAGGAGTGGATCCGACTGGCAGAAATGTCTCTGGAGCAGGACAACATCAGACAGGCCATTGTCTGCTACACAAAGGGTCAGTCTGACACTCGAGATTAAAAAGTCAAAGCGTAAAATCACAATACCGTATTCCCTCATATAGCGACCGGGGCTTTTATTTACCTGAACTGCAGAAGGTACCAGGCCTTTATCTGAAGCAGGCTTGTATTAGAGGCAGGTCTTTGTTTCTAATTCCCTCTGTTTGATGAGTAGAATTGGTCATATTTTAGTACGAAGCCTCGATTTTGATTTGCTCCTGTTTGCCCCGTATCACTGTGTTACTCAACTTTTCCTGTATCCGTTTCAAATTAAAAGCCTTCTAGCATTTCAGTGGACAGACACCTTTATCGGCCTTTTCTTAACAAGGCTTTTATTGTGTAACATTTTCAGGAAACAAGTGTGTTGACTTGAAAGTTCCTTGTACAGCGCTTGAAATGTAGCTGCTGCCATGTTGTGGTGCTTGTAAGTTACTACAACATACAGTTTGGCTGAGACGTAAACACGCCTGCAGTGACTGAAATGGGAAAATAACAATTTAGATGAGTAATTAAATTAATATTTACTAATAATTAATTAGTATTAAATTAAAGCAATGGAAAAATACTACATTAGTTGGCATTCACATAATATGACAGCCACCGGGAGTTTATCCAGCCTTGTTCGTTCCCCAGCCTATATGGGAGGCCGGCCTTTATTTGTTTGTGTCCACCACACCCCCGGTCGTTACTGGAGACCTGACTTTTAATTGACTACCGGTTTTTATTTAAGAAAATATGGTAATCTAATGCTAGTTCAATGCAGTTTTTCAGTATATAAAAATGTACATATGCCACAGTTGTAAGGCAGACCTTACAGT
>JAVQJF010114713.1:0-39346 GCA_036023855.1 Gadopsis marmoratus
AGGGGGGGGGGGCTGGAGAAAGTTTACTTTTCCTGAGTCGTGATCAATGGAGGGGGGAGAGAGAGCGAGAGAGAGAGAGAGAGAGAGAGAGAGGGCTCCAGGGGGAAACGGGCTGTGGCACATGTAGTAATTAGCAAACTTGTAAAATAAAAGCAGGGAAGGAAGCATAATGATTGCCGATACACTTCTGATGTCCTCGTTGTGTTGTTTGCCAGATGCCGAGGGAGACGGAAGATGATGCGTAGGGGAAGAGACAAAGTGGATGCGAGCTGGGAGGGAGATTGTTAAAGACGGGCCGAACAGATTCGGAGCAGAAAGTTCAGGAGAAGGAATAAAAAAAAATGTGACAGCTCAGGTACAAAATAAGAGTTAATTCAGTTAGTTAATATAAAAAGGGTCCGGCTCCAAAACTGAAGGGTATTACATCCTCCGCCGTTTTTAAATGAGCAGAATTAATAGTCAAATCATTTCTTTACCTTATTATTTCACTTACATACAGTACTGTACTAGCAATTATTTTGTAGTTTATTGTGTTAAAAATCACAATTTACTAAATCCCAACGTGATATCAGCAACTTGTTTTGTTTATATCTACAGTGCGAAAGCCAAATATTTTCATTTTTCAATCACATAAAGAGTGAAGAAAGCAAATCCTCACAATTTAGAAGCTTGAACGTGGGAACGTTTGTGGTACTCAGCTATCAAAGTAGTTGCCAGTTCATTGATTGGTTGCTGGGCTTACCGTTGCAGCCATACAACACATGCTTTTAACAATAATTGCTATGCGGCAAACATTTTAATAAAAATATCCTACAAAACTGTGTATCAGTGGATAAAATTTCGCACACATCTATAATCACAAAATGTTAATCCCTCAGTTTTGTTCATTCTAAGAAATAATTTAAATCCACGATTAAAAAAAACAAAACATGCAGCCATATTAAAATCTCCTTTGATTCCTGTGATGTTATCCCTCAGGTAACTATGGTAACAAGACTTCATCACTCAAGACTATACACTTGCTATACAAAGTGTGTAACAACGGAGAAATGCGACATGAGGTAGAGAGGACGAGGGTATAACAGATGGGGAGGGATGAGTCATTGAGTCAAGGGTTTCCTGGACAGCTTCCAATGTCTCAATCAGACACCTTCAGTTGCCACCTGTGTCCATGTGTCCTTCATCTTGGCCACCAGCTCCCTCCAATCATCCCTGCTGCATCCACTATGATGGCTGCCATTCGCCTTTCGCCTGTCAATCATGTTTGCCGATCAGATCGCTACTGCTTGCTGCTGTGCGCCTGCAGGTCTTTGGATTCTGACATTGACAGCGCTACTCTTTCAATTTGCCATCGGGTGCGATTTGCCCATTTATCTTCCATCACGGCAATCATTTCTGACCGGTATCTCGCCAAAAAGGGTCCGCTAGAGCAATTTACAGTGCTTACTCGCAGCTCTCAAATGGCATCTGGGAAAGCAAACGGACCATGAAAAGAAGTCAATTCCAAAAACACAACTGCATCTCCATCAAGGCATCCGTCATGTACATAGTGAACTTAGTGTCCATTTCTTAAAATGCGTCCTCACTAATTGCTCTCATACTTGTTGGCGACCACTGTGAACTTTTTCATTGGCGTAAAACTGCAACCGGCGTGCGATGGTGTCTTTAATTCCGCCCATACATCAACACAGCAGCTTGACGACGACAGCCGTGTTACTCGTCGCTAACAAAGCCACCGTTTTGAACGGCCACTTTGACAAACACCCATACACGTTTTCAGAAAATGTCACTTCTTCACACAGCAGCAACACGCCGACAGACTGCCAAAACACGCAGCTGGCAGAGTGGAAACAAGGCAGTGTTACAGAAGTGGCCTAGGTGGCATCAAAGCTGTAGGTGGGCAGGCATGACTTTAGGCATCATACCAGCATGTGGATCGGTCTATACGGTTTAAACATTTTGGACAACTGGCGCTACACACATCTGAGGAAGATGGATAATGTCCTTAAGTTTGAAGTCATAAACCAAAGTGTTGGACAAATAACTTGAACTCCCTGAACTAAAAGCTAAAAGAAAAAAAAAAGGCAAATTCTTCTCCCCTCTCAAAGGTTTCGTGTGTAGATTCGATACTGCTTGAAAGGCTTCGAGTGAGAATAAAATTGCATTCAACCTGACCGTGAAATGCCGGCTCGAGATGCTCGCAGGTTATAGAGTTCCAGGCATCGCTAATCACTTTAGAAACACCACAGGGTATCTCGATTCATTTGAGCTGCGGATCTGGAGGTCAGATGAAGAGCAATATTCAGAAGAGGCTCCGGTATTTAAACCTCTTCCCCCCCCACCCCCACCCCCACTAATGGGCCACAGAACACATTATCCTTCATCCATCTGCCGTATTTGCTTACCTTCCCGAGTGCATTGACGGGGCATAAAGAAAGCACAACCGCTAACCAAACTTTTGAGGACACCGACGTCTCCCAAACGGGGGATTAAAGGGAACCCGAGACAACAGCTCATTCCATCGCAAACCAGCAATCGGAGTATTTAGGTGCGGTGAGCTGCTATTGATCGAGGCAGATAATTGGGTCCGTGATAGAAGCAATGCTGCAGGTGAAGCTCCGCAGAGACCTTGCCGGGGATTTAAATATGATGAAGTGCAGAGCCGACTGTGCCCTGCTGAGGAGCTGTCAATGTGCCATTTCATATTTTCTCCCCCTCCTCTCCGTCTCAGCGTGCGTTTGATGACATCTCATTACGTCAAAATCGAATGAACCCTACTTATCATTACCACAATATTATCAAAATAATGAACAAGGGTGATAATCAGCCGAAGGATCTAACAACAGTCCGACGTGCAATGGATGCAAGGCAGCACGATAATGTCAGAAATGCTCATCTTGATTACGTCGCTAAATACCCTGATCCCAGCTTTAATTACAATAATTTATCTCAGTTTCAAGAACACAATTATTTCATTATCATATAGCCGTGTCCCCTTAATGCTACTTATAGTTTGGAGCTTGGATCTTGTCTTGCAGGCAGCAGTTTAATGATGGAACTTTCCAGAAGCCGATACATTTGTGGACTCCAATACTCCCTAATTGCACAGCAACTGTATGCATTCATTTTAAAAGACGACACTCTCTCCGTTAGGCCGTTGGACTCAAAGGGCACCAGTCAATTTTCACCATGACTCAACGTAACATCGGCCAGCAAACAAATCAAATGCATGCAAGCGCACACTCCTTGTAGATTACTTTGTACCAGGAGCAATGTGTTTCTACCATATATTCCACCTCATGATCGAGAAAGTGACTGCTGCCATAATAACTCCTCAGAGTTGCAAAATCCTGTCTCATAGTATTAATGAGCTGTGCAGTATTTTGGTGACTTTAAACCCATGGACCTATTTATTATTCAGGCCTGCACTTGAGGATCGTATTTCATCTTCTCTGTACCTGAAGCAACACGCCCACGCACATAAATACATAAATAAATACAGTGCCATTTTCAGTCTGAACGCACAAGGTTAAGAGTAGAGTACAGTGGAGTGGAGCGTCAACATCCCTAAGGGGCAATTTGGCTCGTAGACAACAAAGTGAAAAGCACACGAGTACACAGGTTAACGCCAACATCACTGTAAATTCAAGTGTGTTGCAAATTTTGACGGAATTTCTAGACAATCAGCAAAGAAAGTGCAACGTGCACGTTTCTGAATATATAAAGAGTTGAAAGAGCTGGAGATGAAATTCTCCAGTCGAGTGCCGTTAAACCACTGCAGGAGTAGAGGGCGCTGTGAGACGACGTGAGACGGCAAAGTTCTTTATGCGCTGCACTGTGCGACAGTCTGCTTTCAGACGATACACCAACTTTTCTATCTCGCCAAACCTTTTTGTAGAGAAAGCAGCGAGAAGGAGTGGAAAGCCGGAAAATCGGAGGGCGGTGTCCCGTCCCCCCCGTTCATGGTAAAAAAAAAATCCTGCATAATTCTCATCTGGGGACAATTAAAATAAAAACACCCACAATTAACAATTTACACAGCAACATTGCATGCTATCAAAATAATTTGGCAGTTGTTACAGACCGTAGTTAAATATGCTAAATGAATAGGCTTATGTGTTTTTTCATACCTCAAAGTAACAAACCACTACAAAATTTTCTTTTCACCCGTCTTGTTCTTTCACCGGTCTCAACTTAAGAGAATTCCACAGTTACTGCTTCATTACCTCAGGGCACACGTTGCAACTTATTCTCATCATTACGCGTCTAAACAAAGCGAAATCTGGACCGACTCTTCGCATCTCTTCCCTCACCGTCGCATGTCTGCAAATATTCGATTCCTCTGCAGTTTGCTTCAGTATCTCTGCGTTGTCATTCTGAAGTCACACGGCGCACACTGCACATTTGGCCATGTGATATGGAGGCATGTGATATACGGAGCACTAAGCTACTCCCAAAGTGCATCACACCCTTTTTTTTTTATCGCGGAACCATAAAATTAGAATAGATCCGATCTGTGATTGATTGTTCAGGCTTAGCATAAAGACTTAGAAATCGAACCACAGGACAAAGAGTCGTTTCAAGTTACACGTCTGAGAGATCCCTGACAACCTTCTCCTGGAAGTGCACACACACACACACACACCACTTATTAAGACTCTCTTGACACTGGAGGAGATCAGGTTTACATTTTAGGATAATGTTAACATCAGCCAAGGGCAAGTCATGGCCTTTCGGAGTCACATTTTTGTTTCACAGAGAAGCAATTCAGCTCTTTTTTTTATAACGGGGCTGTGTGTCCTTGATAACTACAGTAGGACTCGGCTAAGTGTGACTCAGTATCCCTGAAGGCAAAGTATCAGCTGATCCAGAGAGCGACAACACAGGAAACAAGAGAATTTGAAGGGTTTTGGCGGAGATGGACGGAGACGTGGTGGGCGAGAAGGCAAATCCTTTTTTTTGCACCTCGATTCTCGATTTCGACAGAGAGAGACAACGACAGAGGCTGAGGGAGGGTAGAGGCAACGGTGATTACGCAGTCCTTCCACGCTCATACTGATGCGCCACAGAACGCATCAAGTATTAACATGTTGCTGCGGAGCAATAAAACTTCTCCAAGGGCCTCTACACTACATGCTAATTTCATTAGAGCCGCTGTGCAAGAGAGACATCTTTGTATGCAAATGAGAGAGCTCAGTATGAGTAAATTACCGCTCGTGCCTGCCAAGTGTGTGATTATGGATGTAGGGTGTTTGTGCTGTAACAATCACCCGAATGTGTGAAGCTTTTTGAGTCAAATCCTACTATGAAAACTGTACGCGATCGCGTACTCGGCATTTTGAGACTACTACAAAATGAAGTGTGCTACAGCTGAGGTATCTATCGACTTTCAAAGCTTATAGTGTTTTTGGGGGAGAGGAAAGTAAAAGGCACCATTGTACATGACTGAATGAATTAGCCGTTACAAGATTATAGAGAACGCGGGCACCAGTCTTCAAATCATGTGAATATCTCAGAAGATTTCTTTCCAAACAAATCAGGACAGTTGACTGCTCAAATACATTGGAAGCATTATTGGATGGAGCCTGGGATGAAGGTGAAGGAGTTTTACAGACTTTAAGGTTGACTAGTTCAAGTTTACGACAACAGGTCCAGCTGAGACTTAGTGTCAAGGAATTGCAGTTGGCAATGGAAACAATCAAAGCCGGGGTGTGTAGTTGTTATATCTGGAATGTTCTGTAATTGTCTGCAAACACAGCCACACAAACCTGTGGTATATAAGATTTCTCAGCTTTTTCTCAGTGCAGCACTGTTTTGTGTTTGATGTTGGACCCAGAGGCAGCTTCCACCTGTGGGTGTATGGGGGATATGATCAAAGGTAAGGTTGAGTTTTTGAGGCCCCAGCGTTGCAGGAGGGGTAAGCCAGTGACTTTTTCTCTCCAGGCTTAGGATCTGTGCCCAGCATCAGCAGTGCCACATTTATCTGGACGTCTGTTCAGGCTAGACTGGCATTCCTTCCTATCTTATCTGAACCTGAATTATGACAGGGGGGGGATTTTAGACATTCCTTCTTATAAACATTTATTATTTTTGCCATTCTTATTATTTTATGCTGATTTACTTAAAGGACGCGCATATGTTCCCCAACATTGGTTCTTTCTTTTCTGAGAAATATTTCATAACTAACCGAGAGAGCAGGTCCTTCGTCTCTGCCACAGGGAGACACTTCAGGTTGACTACGGACATTCCAGTTTGCTCTTTTAACGCAGCAAGGTTTTATCAAAATCAGACGAGGAGTGTCTGAGAGTTCACCTTTCTGACTGTCAGACACGGATATATTCAAAATCTTTCACTTGAAATTAAGAGGTATTGATTCAATATCACACCAACAGATAAAGTTAGCATGCGTACCTATGCAGTCTAATGGACATTATGCTAGAATCATAATTTACTCTACAAAACAGACAGGTATTTGGAGGAGTAAAGTTTTGCAAATCGTATCGCAGCGGGTCTTCTACCAGGCAGCAAACAACAACTTTCGGATACATCAGGATTCACGATCTAGGTGGGAACCTGCTTAAACCAATCCATTCCTCTTAAAGAAAATGCAGGTATTTTCTTGTGACAAAGTACAAAACGAGCCTTTATTGCGCCATAAATATCCTCCCTCCTCCTCCCTATTGTTCCAGAAAGCTGAACTTTAACCGTGAACTATATAGTACCGCGAAGAATTACACATTACAGTGGAAATGATTCACCTACAATATCACTTAACTGAAAGTTTTGTTTCCGTTGAGGTTTTCTCTTTTAATACTCGGGAGGTGCTGCGGGGCTCTTTATCTTGGAGAACGCTGTAGCACTTTAAGGCAGCAGCTCGAACGCCGTCAGGGAAGAAGCTATATTGAAGGCTTAAGCGGAATTCACATTTCCGAGTGCATTTGAAGGTTGTGCCTAGGCACCTTTTCCCGGCACGTTGTCATGGTAGTTTTTAGTTTTTCTCCATGACCCAAAATGATTTTTACTTGGATTAGAGACTTTTGAGGAAAGAGATGAGAAGTCTAGCATGCTTCCATCTTTGCGCCCGACATCTTCGCTGATGCTTCACGTGTAAAAAGTAATACGACAGGTGCTAAGGAATCGTAGCGTTCACCTGGAATCACCTTTTTACGCCACTCTACCATGTTTTGTTCAGCCACAGGAGCGGCGACGTCTTCGCTCCCCTCCTGCTGCTCTCACATCCTCTCGGCCTTCAGTCTGCAGTCAGACTTATTTCCCCTCATTCATAATGGGTTTTCTGGTGCAGAACAGATCGCGCCATACAGGGGGAGGGGGGGCATACTTTCACACCGACAGAAAATGTGTGGGCGCCTGCTTGAAACATTTGTTCAAATTGTCATTTATCTGAGCGAAAGCACTGTTTCAGATCTGACTAATTGCCTTTAATAACCTAATTTCATCACCAGTGAGACAGTTAGGTGTAAATGAGAGACACTGTCAATCTCTCGCGCACATTTAATTATTGTATTTATTGCATGATTTAATTACATTAAAGCTCTAGCCCTTATGCACTCCGAGTTCCTAATTTTCCCTGTCACAGTTAAGTGCTTAGGGTTAGTTTTGCGTGACTTTGTAAACAGTATGTCAAATTGAATGCTGGGGGAGATTCTGAGCGTTTTGAGAGTTTGATTGCACGACAGCAAATCCTGCCGTTTTGGATAATGCTTCATGGATGGGAAGAAGAACAGGCCTCCATTTCCGGACCCGACTGTGAGGCACGTGTGGCGCCTGTGAAAATCCTTCCCCCAACGCCAGCTGGGTGCAGTAGCTGACTGACAGCAGAGGGCTCAGGGAGAACCGAGGGAAACTTTAACCAGTTCCCCCACGGGAATTATTAAAGTCTAATTTAATCTTATTTGTGTACAGCCAGTGACGGAATTAAACACCTGCCAAGCACCAAATGCCCAGAACATTTGTCTTAGTGGATAAATCAATAAAGGCAACAGTGACACTTCTACACTCATATGCTCAAATCAAGTCTGTGGTTTTGCCTCTTTTCAGCTGACCGCCATAACTCAGTGTCGGCCCGTCATATCAAAGTAATGAGAGCATATTAACCTGTCTGCATAAATGATTGCGTGAATAGTTCGCCACCGTCTGGATATCGGTAGAAACATCATTTGTATGTCAAGGTCAGTGGTTCCGAGCCTTTTCTGGCTTGTGCGGAGCAAAGAATACGTTACGCAATGAAGCAATGATCCCTACATCAACAGTGACTATTTGGAATTTTACAGAGGCACGAAGAAGTAAAAGTATCCTGGACTTTACACAAAAAAAGCAAAGATTAACTGCTACTACATGCGACCCGTCATATTCAGCTTGCGACCCCTTTGGGTGCTTTCAGTTATTGTTTGAAGCACAAAATGCTAAAAATTGGAGATCGTCGCCTATCAATCATCTAGAGAGTCAGCTATATAAAAGCACTAAAAGGCCTGGCAATGCTTGAAAAGTGGACTGAAAGGCTAAAAATGTATTTCTTAAAATTGACTAGTCAGTTAATGGAGAAAGTAATTGGCAGATGGTGCCCTTATTTGTAGCTAAGTAAAACGGGTGTTTGAATATAGCAGAGCAGCACATGCAATGAGCTGAAATTAAGCCTGTTGTTAAGGTGGCCTATTGTACATCATTGTTCCTCGTGAAAAGTGCTCCAGGCAAATAAAGCTGTGTGACCACAATCTAAATCTATTCTGTCTAGTGAGACGTAAAGTTCAGGTGAGCCAACAGTTAAAAAAACAAGGTCTTTTGTTAATATCATAGAAGCCCAGTGAGACACACATTAAGGCCAAAACCTCACCGTTCCTCTATGTACATTAGCTGTTAGACCAGACCTGGACATCTGTGAGCGTTTTGTTGGTGGCGAGGCAACAGTGGAAAGAAAGAAACATATTCTCAAAATATCTTTCTGTCATTGTTCTGTTAACCTCAAGTAAATAAGACGATATTGAACCGAAACCATCCCACATTGTTTGAGGTCGCAGAAATGGCCCTCGAGTGGCCCTGGAAAGCCACTCCTGGAACCCCCCGTGTTTGATTGCCTGTGCCGGAGAATATGTTATTACCAAACAAACATAACAAAATATCTGATTCACTTGGGGTGCGGAGGAATACACATCCTCCGTTCTCGGCTGAAAAGATGGAAAATGACAAAGAGGAGCCGGAGAAAGAAATCAATCTGCTACTTTCCTGTGCGAGATGGAATTGGATTTTGACAAAAATAATGCTTTTAAAAAGAAAACATTCGTGTACCGCACCCTGTATGCTCTGGTTATTGTAGCGCCGACTATCACAAAGGCATCTAGGCAGCCTGTTTCCAGCGTACGTGGTGCATAACTATGATTGTTCCGATAGCATGGACACGTTCTCTTTAAAAACCCAAGTGATTACATATATTGTGGCATGTTGCGTAATGGAGGTGCCAGAAAGCTCGGAAAAGAGAAATTATTTTCTAGAGGCACCTTTCTCAAAGGTATGCACGCACGCGCACATGCACAGATTACTGCTCAGGTTACACACACACACACATTTGCAATGGCGGCGGGGCGAAGCTCAGATTTCTCCTCTTCCCTCGCTGCAGTTTGAGCTCGCTTTGATCCGACATTGATGCTTTATTCCTCCCGACTACCAGTCTGAGAGGAGAAAGGGAGTTTCGATGTTTCCCGAAAGTTTTGACGGCCGAGTGTGAATTTGAATTACAGTCGAGTGCACAGCTGTGATGCGCTTGTGCCGCTAAATTTAATTAAACCAGAGGAGCGAGCGACACCGCCACAGCTCGACACAACCTCTGTGCGCCTGTGGGGCCTCCGGCGGCGATTCTCTGCGTGTGCGTCCGAGCGCGTTACCCTGCAAGTTATCTTTGTGTGTGTGCGTTTACTCGCACCCTTGGATGCTTTGTCTTCATTAACGCTGAGCAGTGTTAAAGTGACCCCTGTGGATGGAGCGAGGGACGAGGGGGAAATGTGCAGATTCTTCTGAAGATGCAAAAAGGGGTCAAAATGCCGCTCCATGTGGTTGTGCGCTAACAATGAAGGCAGCCAAGACAGCCAATACGTTTTAAGTCAAGCAGGAAATCATAAAAATATATATATATTTTAGAAACACATAAGAGCAATAGTGCATATTCATTTTACACTTACAAAATGGCTTCTTGCCCCAATTTTTAGGTAAATACGTATATAAATATTATGTAAACTGCAAAGAACATCCGTTTCCCCGTCACTATGTGGCCTGCCTGTCTTAGACATGTAGTAACCATTACAAGATTGTAAATAATGGAACAGAATGAAACAAAAAAATATATTTTTTGGTTTTGCTGATAAAAAATAAAGATGAAAGAGTGTATGAAAAGGTTATGGTGTAAATATTCACGAGTTTATCACACAAGCCTTCCGCTTGTGCTTCCAGGACTTTTTTAAAAAAAAAGTCCTTGAAGTGTTATCAAATCCGTCTTGGCGTCGGCTGCCGCTGCCTCATCCGAGCGTTGATGCTCATGTGATTTAAATGACACAGTCAGAGCGGAAACTGCGGCCGATAATTGAATCACTGGCAACGACCATCAACAATCAAGGCCAACAGCGGCGCCTTCGTCCAAGTCATTTAAGATGAACTGATGAAAGCGGTTATGACACCGAGCGGGAGCTGCGGCGTCTCCGTGTACACCGACTCCTCCTCACAAAGGCAGATGTCCTGGCGCGCAGCTGATACACGAAGCGGCATCTCTTTACAGCTTTTGTGTCTGAAAGCGGAGGCTTCTCCCAAAGCGTTCGGCGTCAAATGTCCCTCCTCCGTGTGTGTTTGTAGCTGACCGTGGCTGACAGACACCTGTCCCGTCCTGACCTATTCCATCAGCAGGGCAAGGGGGCCACTAGGGCAGACTGTCAGTCCCGATCGCGCTAAGTGACAGTCAAATGCAGCACACACAGTCCACCACCGGAACCTATTAGCGCTCTCGCAGCTTTCACGTCGGCAGAACAGGCGACGTGCGCGTGTGAGCGAGCGTGCGAAGGGGCGACGATGTGATTCGTTAGGAGGGGCGAGGAGGCAGCCGAGTGCAGAAGCGAAGGTGCGAGCGCGCGTGTGTGCGTGTTAACCGGAGAGGCTGGTGTAAAATGTCAGCAAGGGGCTGCAAGGTTCACTGGGAGTTCACGGCGGACGTCTCTCTCTTCCTCGCTCCCCCTGTCCTATCCATCCTGCACACGGCTGACAGCAGGTTCTGCCTGGCTGGGAGGGGACCCCGACTCGATGTATCTGAATCAGTCACACTTGTCCCGTCTCATCTGCAGGGCAACGGGTGGAGGAGCAGGACGACGGGTCGAAACGAGGCGAGGGGAGGGAGGGCACGCCAAGGGACAGCTGGTATGTTGCCGTTTATTCCGTCGGCTTTTTATTTCACCGGTTGTCAAATTTATCTACCAGCTGTCAATTTAATGTTTTGTTTCTTTACTATATGCACAGTACAAGGTGACCATAAACTCCATCTGGGAGTGTAGAAAAAAATGTCTCGGCCAGGTTCTGCCTCATAGTATCTGTGTGGTTCTTGTGGAAAACGTGCGCAAAGCTGTGGTTCGAATCTCGGAAAAAGTCGGATGAAGAAGTAGGCGACAAGACGAGCCTTTAAAAGACTTATGTTGTTTCCGATCCATCTTTGACAAAACTTAATGAATTTACAGTCAGACCTTCATACAAGCTGGAGTTTTCCTGCTCGTGGCTTGCAAATAATTTATGAACGTTAAGTCGTGAAGCTTGAATTCTATTTACATTAGGCGTGAATGTTACTCACAAAGTTACAAGCTATAAATGATCAGAATAAATCAGTACATTTGTTATACGTCCCTAGAACGGGACAGATTTTGCATCTCCTTCCGCTGAAACGGCTCGACACCTTTCTTTTACGCTACACTACAAGGCCCGTTTACACTGCGACGTCTGTGGGATTTACACCTTTACCTCGTTAATGGCTAAAAAGCTCTAAAAACCCACTGTGCACTCTCTGTTCAGCACCAAACCGCAGACAGACACAGTTGGTGACTAGCTGGTGAACATAGCGGAGCAATCAGCAGCTAAAGAGCCAGATATTTCCCTCAGGAGTTGGTAGAGACCAAAAACAGAGCTAAAGAAAAGTGGATATTGTACCTGGACAGAAACATGACTCCTCCAACTTAGAAAGCTGATGATATGTTAATGTTGTGTTTATAACTTGCCCTTCTTGGCCTCGGACCCAGCAGACATTTAGTAGCTGTTCTGTTGCGCCATCAGCTGACGGAGTTTGCCAGTTGTGGGTGCTTAAATTTACTTGTCGCCTGTGTTGGCTTAAACGTATAATTGGAAGCTCCGGAACAGTTACAAAAGGGTCCTTGAGGTGGGAATGCTTTGTCAAATGCTATTTCCAAGGTCAACAATGAATTCTGACGCTCATCCTCTAAGACAACAAGGATGAGAAGTGTGTCTGTATTAATCAACCTGACAACATGACCTAGAAATTGCTTTAAACTGCTGATCTATGTAACAAAAACATGTATTGTGACAAGTTAAAACATAAATATCTATAATACACAGAAAGTCAACTCTCAGGTACATCCAAGATGCTGATATACAAATACTAGATAGACAAATACTAGACACCAGCAGGCAGGTCATAGGTCAAATTCACAAGCTCATATAGTCAGCAAACAAGCACAAAAACCTTAATCTGAGGCCTCTGTATGCAATCTCCTTAAGAAAAACGTCTCTCTCTCTCTCTCTCTCTCTCTCTCTCTCTCTCTCTCTCTCTCTCTCTCGGCGCTTAATGAGCGGGAGCGTATTACTGCTGGTCGGGTCATCAGTGGGCTAGAAAATCAGCTGTGTTCTCCGCCTCAGCCTCCGCTCGTGGTCTTAAAAGTCACCTTGGCCACCCGTGCACGTGGGGCCCGGCTCCTCGCCACTTAATCACCGGCCATGCAACCGAAGGACCTTTCAGACAAACGCTGGGGCTTAGGGGGTGACAATATCCTACACATAATACCATAATAATAATACCATACGGCTGGGTGAACCTTGTTGACTTGACTTATTACAGTGCCAGTGGATTCTTTCTGATGGATGGTTGATGGAAGCCACAGGGCAGGGATGGAAGTTCTCTTTTTTTGGTTAGTTATATATCCGCATTAGGGGGTGTCACTATACCGCATTCACCTACTGCACAGTAAGCATTCATCCCACACGCGTTCATGATTGTAACGTCCGCCTGTTTACTGTCTTGTGCGCCATTGCACAACTCGCCAGGATGATTTCCCACTGTACATTTATAGCAGTCCCAGACCTGTCAGAGCTCCACCCAGGCGCTGGATGTGTCCTCTCAAACTCTTTCCCCCCCCCCAAAGCCTTCAATCACACGGTCGCAGCAGTCCGCATGCGGTGCACCACAAACATGGAGGAAAGCCTGCAGCTCCCAGCTGGAGCCCCTTCCATGGAGAAAGTGTGTAGGAGAAATTGCAGGTTGCTACTAATAAGTATTGTTTAAAGGAGCATTACGCCATTAATTATGAACCCCATGCACTTTAACTTACTGCGGACCATTTTCAAAAGTGCATCTTAAGTTGTTAGATTGATTTTTGCCATTGATTTCCATTTCAGAGTTAGCATCATGGAACCCATCTTGCAGAGACTTGAAGCATGCTCGAGATCCAGGAGCTAATCGATCAAGGTGAACAATTAGGTCGCCCATATGTTATTCATGTCGTGATGCGATTTAAAAAGAAATCGGCCTTGTTGCTGAGTCACTGAAGGTGCCATTAAGTTGAGTTTTCAAGGCGGTCCAAGCCAACAGCAACAGTATTATCATGCAAGGATAATGTATGTATGACAAAAAAGTGACAAATACCTCATTTACACAGTGTAAATGCAAAAAAATAAAATAAAAACTTCTAAAGCGACAGGAAGAATTCAGTTCACGTGATTTCGACAGGTATCATACACAAGACACCCCGATCATGTGACCATTAAATGATCCATGTGGGTGAGGACATGCAAAACCTATTTCATCCACACGTGCCATCCATTGGAGTTGATTTATGGATAGTTGATAGTTGGATAGCTGTGTATTTTTTTTAAATCCAGATCGTCTATTCAATCAATATGAGACACTTGAAGTGTAAATGAGCCTTAAATGTCCACTGTGATGGATTACAAGTTCTCTGCAAGTTGCTTTTTAAGCTTACCGGGACCAATAAATCCAAATGGCAATCTAGAAGGTAGGAAATCAAAAGTATCAAGCAGTAATGTGCAGTATGCATGACTTGTATTAAACAATTAAAAGACAGCAAAACAGCTATGTAAATTACAGTTTATATATATAATATTTTATAACCAAGTACGTGCTTACACTCTCCCAAAGTATTTGACCATGTTTTGGTTAGGGCACTTGTCTGAACACACCTTGGATTTTCACACTCTAAAGATAAGCATGTGATCCATCTTAAATAAAGTGTGTGTACGTTTGGTGAGTATTTTTCTAATAATCTCACAGGGACGTGTGAGAAAAAGATGGATTTTAAAGAAAAGTAGCTAAATAAGTAGTTCTCTCAGTGACACCTACTGAAATGAAAACGCACAGTATGCGTTATCTGCATGGCCCATTATAGATGCACGGTGAACAGTCTCGCTGCCTCGTTTGTCCTTCGCTAGTCACAACTTGCTTGGTGAAATACAAAATGTTCATTATTTTTCTTGCTTCTCAGGAGCGTCCTGCTGTTTCTCGGTCTGTTGCTTTTATCTATTACCACAGTGCTTGTGGTGATGAAGCGAACTTCTACTCCTTCATTATCCCGCACGCAAAGACGCACTGGATGAGAGCGTTCGGTCATTAAATAAAAAAAAAAAAAAGGAAAAACTCTGCGACACCTCCATCTAAATCTGACCTCTTTCATTATTATTATTAGTTTTTTTTAAATCACAGGAACCACAGGAGATAGCGCCGTGCCGGCTGGAAAACCTTTTAACCAATTAAACCTATTCAAGTCGCTTTCTTACCTCTTTTGAGCGTGCCAATGCGGTGGGTGTCACCCCACGCTTTGTCACCCAAGGCTTGCAGCAGACAATGCCGTGCTGTCTAAAAACTCACTTAAGAGAAGCAGAGCTAGCTCAGTCACTTGACAGCAGCTGAATGAAGAGCTATATGGAGGAGCAGATGAATGGTGCGACGGGTCTGAGAGTTCAGTCTGCAAAGCCAGCCGGCTATGTTGGGGGTGGGGGGGGTTTCTCTCCTCCCTCCATTTTCAAATGCCAACCGCCCTCTACATCACACACTGCATAAAGACCGGCCGCTGTCTCTCCTCCTGCTGCTGGTGACTCTATCACAAACTTTGATTTCTTTTCATCTCAAGCTGAAGTGAACGAGATTTGACAACACATGTGGAGTGTAACATGACCACGTAAAAGCAATGCAGATACAGAAAACACACATCCGAATGCAGAAATGCGCTGCACAAACTGTATTTGGAAGGGTTTCTTTATTTGGTTGCATATAAGGGAGATTAATTCTCTGTATTTAACCCATCTTAAGTAGGAGCAGTGGGCAGCCACTGTGCACCGGGATCAGGTCATTGCCTTGGTCATGGGCATTACTAGGAGAAATTGCCACCATGCTGCATATGTGTGATAAAATGTGTGACTTTGTTTCTCAATTTGCCCATCTTTGAAGTTCTTTGTTACGTGCGGTGCGTGTATTGTCGAACTGGTGGACATTTCTTCTTACACTGCAGTGCGTCGAGCTCTCATGGGCACCATAAAAAAAGAAAAGAAAAATCATTGTTTTTGAGTGGAAGGATAAGGGCAGCAGGAAAAGAATCTTTTGGCTACCTTAAAATCAGACCAGACCAAATAACCCACCCACTTTAGGTGCTAAAGATCATTTGAATAATTGATTTCAAGCCCGTTGCTGCACATAGACACACTCCTGGTTTAAAAAAAAAAATCACATGCACACAGACTCTAGTTATTCACCAAACAAAAGGTGAGTGCTATCAAACGGGCGACACGCAGTTTTCGCCCACGACATCTTTCGACGACGCCGCGAACCACACAAACACGAGTAACCTCTCATGAGGTGCAACTGGAGCACAAACGTGAATTGGTAATTGGGGTCACAAATCACACGCGCCTGCTGAAGAGGCCCCCCCCCCCCCCTCCCTCTACACAGCCATGTTTACGTGTGGGTGTCTCTGGGTTAATGTAAAAATTGAACACCGCTCCAGGGTCAGCGCTCAAACCCTCCCCATCAGCTCCAGCGGCCGAATAAATATGCATGCCTGCGCTCGGCCTCATTTGCATCCTTGAACTACGCCCGTCTTCGCATATGCTAATGGCAAGCTGGAGAGGGCGAGGAGGGACGAGAGAGGGCTTGAAGGGTGGTGGTGCTGGAGGTAGAGCCGTTATACCTGGCGACCGCACGCAGGCGGTCAAACCGTGTTGAGTGCGAGCGCTTGCCCTTGAGCCGGCCAAGGTTAGTGCCACGTTTGACTCCGACACTTCACCTTCCTGTAGCGGGCCCGCCATGCTCTCCGGCGGGCGGAGAGGTGGAGGAGGTTGGGGTGAGGGCGAGAAGAAGACTGCACGCCAAGAGCTTGCGTCCGCATTTGTGCGAGGGTCAGGCCTGTCTAACAGAGGACCCCTTTGTAAGCACTTCACGGTGAGTCACTTAAGCTGAGTGAAAGATGCCAGCAGTCACCGTAGGTGCACCGGCAGGACTACAAAAACAAAAAAGCTCACAACGACACCTCCTTGGACTGTTTTCTGTGCAAAAAATGAGAAAAGAATGCCTGTTTGGTGCAGAGATTTAATTTAACCAAATGCAAACATAATGAGGGGGCTCTGCTTTTGTTACCCGGCAGAGAAAAAACACACTTGATGCCCTTGTTTGTCTTTCGAGTGGTATTCACTGGGTGTTTGTCCTCTCGTGACTCCTCTGTGTGCTACGCTGCCCTCTTGAAAAGCTTTTGTTTTCCCCCCCTCTTTCACAGTTGAGTCGGTGAGGACGGGTGCTGATTAAGTCTCGACTGCGAATAAAAAACGGGAAACATCGAGACGAGGATACAATGAAAAATAGCGGTTTAATATCTGATACAAAGTCAACAGAAAAAGGTTTCTGCTGGCTGAAATGGTGACGCGGACGTGTTTTGCTCATAAAGCCGAGCCCGTCGCAGACTTTCAGGCTAAACGTGAAAGAGCAATTAGAATTAGGTTGAATTACAGAAACAGAGAACGCTAGAGATGTGTGGAGTCCATGAAGCGAGCACAAACGCAGGCCTTTCATCCGGAGTGATGACACTGATTGATGAGGCTTTTCTTTCACAGCCGCTGTTGCTGTTTGTTGCCTGTTTGCCCAACTTTTACTAGCTGCTTTCATGTTTATCTACACCGGCAGGGGGCTGTCATTTCTAAAATAAATGCCGCACATCATTCTGCTGCTTTATGATAAGACGCAATGAAATAATCCTCATAAAATAAAAAATGATTAAAGGGTTTGGGTTTCATTGCTAAAGTGAGAGTCACGCTTGTCTGTGACGTTTATTGCGTCCATGTAAAGTTGTATTGAACAACATAAAATGTGCTTTGTGCGCTCTGCTGGACGCAACTGCCAGATTCCATTTGAAAGTTACGAGCTTAGAAACCACTGAGCCTTATAATTAAACATTCAAACAAGAACTTTAATATTAATGAAGTCCTCCTCGGAACGCCCTTAGTCTTCACAAATGTCCCCTTTTTTTTTGGATCCTCCCCTTTCACGCCTCGGGGGAAGTATTTCGTGTGGTTGTGGGGTTTCGCGAGCGTGTGCATCAGGTGCATGTGTGCGTGGCTTTTTGAGGGACTTTTCATTCGCGGCGTTAAACAGCTCGGCAACGCCAATTTTCCATGGATTACCTCTGCCGCGAAACGCATCCTCACATGAAGCGCCGATGACTAACATCTGAATGAAAACACTAATCTCTTCCCCGTTTGATCTTGATTAAACATCTCGTCAGATTTGTACGATTATGGTAATCAAAGCGACTTTGATTTTGAGCAGAGGGAGGGGAGAAAATGAGTCAAATCAAACCGGCTGAGCCGATTACACAGCTTTGACGTTTTCCTTGAAGACGGAAACGCATCTGAATATGATGCTTTGCTGACGCCGTGGCAACACGATGACACCACGCGAGCGGCTCTGGTTGTAATCTGTGCAAATCTAAAGTGTGCGTGTTTAAAAATAACGGATTTCTGGTAAGAACTAATGGTTCAAAGTAAATCAAACTCAACACTAATGGCACCCTGAGTGTCGGGACGGGTTTGATTACCAGCAGGGGCTTAATCTGTCCTTCTCTCTTCCTGATGGCATCCTTTTATTCTTTCCGGCTGTGTAAATGACATTAAGGATTACACATGAAATGGATGTTTTGTGAAAATGGCAGTGGATTTTCAGGAGGCCACTTTGATTCAGTAGAAACTGGAAAAGAAAGATGTTTTAGTCCACTCAAGCCGTGCTAAAGAAAGTCAGTGATGCTCCCACCCATGTCCTGGACAAATTAGGACAAATAATGTCCCTCTATGTAGTTATCGAAGTTGTGAAACAGTGGGAAACTTGCTCTAAAAGCTGTTTCACGCCCTACCGATTTCCACTCGCATTGCTACTAGGTGCAGATGTCTGCTTCCGGTGTCTCTACAGCCCCAAAAAAAAAAGAAAAGAAAAGAAAACACACCACAGTTTGCTTCTTAAAACTCTCAAGAATCCCTTTTGGAGTCACACTTCTGAGGAGACAAACTCATAAAGGTGTAGAGCACTCAAATGTTCCCTGGGTTTTCTCCGACAGCATGTCACAAGGTTAAAACCTTTCACTCAAGAGATCAGATAAGATGGCAGAAGGCTGTCGTGTCAAGCTGAGGACACAGCGCCTCACTGCGACTCCCCTCTTTAAGCCTCTCCTTTTCGGCTTTCCGGGCTAGGAACTACACACACTGCTGCATAGCGACACCCTTTTTCGCTTTCTTTCCCGCCGCACGAAAATACACTCGGCTCAGGACACAAACGGACGTGCTCTCGCGCTGAGAGAGGTGTTCTGGTGCCGCAGGTGTCACCGAGCCCCGAGTCGCTGCGCTCAGGCACAGACGAGCCGGCAGGAAACATTTTCTTACCCGTTTCACCTGCCTGCCTTGAAATGCTGTATTCCTGTCAGAGTCACACATTCCTGTCAAATCTTTAAGGCCCCCCCCCACCACATCATGCCCCTTGCCTCCATTGTTCAAGTGAGAAAGACACACGTGTATAAAAAAACCCCCCAAAAAAAAAACACAGGAGAGAGTGCGCTTGTGTTGCTCATGTCAAAATAGCATCACAGAACCACCCCCCATCCCGATCTGCCGTCATTACTGACAGCGGCAGGCAGAGGAAGCCGAGCTGCTCCCCTCTCTGTCTCCAAGGGTACGGGAGCTTTGTTTCAGCACCACGGACAGCGCCGCTGCTAGACGCTGTGTGCTGGGGCAATTCAGCACTGGCAGCTGGACAGCAGCCCTCCCCCAAACACCCCCCCCCTGCCTGCCTCCTGGCTGGCCCAGGGCTGAGAGGAGGCCAGCTGGGCCGAAGATATGTGATCTTCAACCTGCCGGGGCCCCGGGGGGATCCGGGGGGATGAAACGGCGGGGAGGCGGATCAAAGATAAGGAGAAAACAAACACAGAGGCAAACTGACACGTGGCGGGGTGGGTGAGAAGAAGAAAGCCGAGCGAGTTCTAAAAATAAATAAAAAAATCTTTAAGAAATATATCACGTCCTTCCCTCTCCCCCCCCCCGCTGAATGCCTTCCTGTTCTCCTGCATCGGCTCGATACAGTCTTTTCTTTGCCAAATAAAAATAACTAGAATTACCGACGCGTGATTGCATACCTTTGCCGAGCAGTCTTGTTGCAGCTTATATCCATGTCTGACCAGACCCACATAATCTATGTAGGAATTGAATAAAAAAGGTAAACAGTGGATTTTTTTGGCTAAATGAAAGTTCACCATATCGATGCTGCATGTATGAGCCCAGTGAATATACATGGAGGGTTATAGATGTACTGGCTGAACAGGTGCACATGTACTATGTAAAGATGGATCCTTATGGAATATAGCTAACAATTATTCCTCTGAGGTTCCAGCGTCAGCAAAACACATATTTACTCCAAGGTCAGCGTTTTCGCCCCCACTACACTGGAGCACGTAAAGAGTTGCACTGCAAACCAAGTTTATCTAAAGCATAGAGAAAGGCCATGGAGTCGTAATGGCAAGGGGACACACACACACACACATTTCTACGCACAGAACAAGTGTCGTCCTTCCTGTGAACCTTGTAGTCACAGTCTGGGGACAGTGGTACAGTGGGACAGCGGCCTGGAGGTTCAGCGGTGAGCTTGTTACGGCAAGGTTGCCTTTTTCAGTCCCAGACCAGCTGGGAAAATCTATGTGGGGAAATTGAGCGAGAAAGGCTTACCGCTCCCTTGACATCTTCTGTAGAGGTGCCCTTGAGCAAGACACTGAACCCCACTTCGCTCAAGGGGAATAGCCAAGTAGCCGACGGTAGAAGAAGGCTGTTACACAGAGCAGCAACAGTGTCACCGTGTGTTACAGCGCGAGTGTGATGGAGAGCACAGTTGTAACAGGGGATGAGAGCTCGGTCAAAATTCCCTTGACAGGGTTTTTTTTTTTTTTTTTTTTGTTAAGTCACTGAGATGAGAAAGTAGTGAGTGGAAATGCTTTTCTCTGGGAGTAACGAATTGTGAAAGGGGTCCAGTTCGAATGATTTCAAGAGAGCGCCAGGTTCAAGGGCAATTCGCTTCACCACCACCAGCCTTCCAAACAGAAATGTAAGGTATTAAAGTGAGGGTGTGAAATCAAAGAGCCAAAGTACAGAGACCACAAAAAAAAAAAAAAAGAAGGAATCCGTTAGGACTAACAACAAAGCAAAGAACTGAAATTCAAATGGGCTAATTTGGGCTAATAATGCTGGAACTATCAAAGAAGATACAGGGGGCAAATTAGGTTAAAGGTATACAAATGTCTGTTCATTCTAAGCATCGGGAGTCGACAACTCAAAAGCTCATTCCAACACACCGTGAAGCCAAAAATAAACTGATGACTGACCAAATAACTAGACAAACAAATACAATAATTACACCAGAAAACGCTCCATGAAGTAATATACTTTACAGGTATAAATAAACCCAACATACAAATGTTTACCAAAGTGGGGTTGCTATAATAACCTGAGCATATAGTACAACCTAGCATTATCTATATACACTAACAAAATGAGGAGATCGAGCCGTTTCATGTTGTTATACCACGAAGCTCAGTAAAAGTAGAAGGCAGGTATAGGGGCCCATTAGACATTGCTTTCATCTAAAAAATCCAAAACTCCACTCGTGTAACTTGTCGCTTTGAAGTGAAGTAGCCCATTAGCTTCTAACCTGCGGTCCAGTACCGACCAACGCCACCTTGCGCGATCTGCACTCGCCAACAGCCGCCGAGCGAAACATACAGTACCCACCGCAGGATCCGACCGGTTGTTAAGCGTCGGTGAAACTGAGCGCGCCTGACTAATCACCAGAGGCAGCGAGACAACAAGAGGCCGTGTGTGCTTTGATGCAAGCAGACAGGGCCTTCTCAGAGGCATTCGCATGGATTAGGCTCAAAGTGAGGCTCGTCGTAGGCCGACACACCTGTTTCCGCCGCGCTGCGAGGACTCAGCCTGCCGACCGGCCCTCCCGCCGAGCCCAGTACAGTGGCGCTTCAGAGGGTTGCCGGGATTCTCTTAGAAATCAGTTACGGGCTAAAACGCTCACCGCTGTGAGTCTAACTAGAGTACACAGAGCCTGTTTCATGATTCATTTGCTTGCGTTTACTGTCTATACTGAAGTATATTTAGAACACGGCTCTTGCTGTGTCTCGTTGTGTGCGAGTTCAGCGGATATATGTCACGTTGAGATATTTTCAATGCAGCTAAAATCGAGTGCGATGGGCTGATTTCTCAACAGCTTTGGTGTCAGTCCCACAGAAAGGGCCTATTTACAGACCCAAAGTTTGCTCAATGGTCAGCAATCGTGTTACAACACAATATGTTGGGACGGACTTACTAGGGCTTTTCAGATGCGATGGCCTCTGCGCAAAACACGTGCAGCGTATTCATCGAACAGACGCAAGGAGGCTGGCGTCTCAGCGGGCATGTCGTTTGTTTGAATGATTGCAAAGAGCGTCTCTCTCCTCTCGCAGTTGCATTTAAGTGAGGATTGGGTGAATTACAGGAGGACAGATGGCAACAGAGATTTATGGCACGCTAAGGAGCAACAAGGAAAAGAAACACGACGTTGCCTCGATGCTACAGAGACCTCAGTGGCGTCAGATCTACCCAGAGAGCATCATTTGCACCTCAGTATTATAGTTTCAATTTAATCCACACATTCACCAGTGGGAAATCAAGAAAAGGAATTCTCCAATGGCAAAAACCTTCAAAAGACCAAATACAAAGCAGCCTTGAAGACTGCCGCTCCCTTGCTCCTGTTATTCTGTCACTTGGGTTACACGTCTGCTGCCTGCGAGTTGCCCAAACATAGCATATGTAAATGTACAGCAGAAACAGATAAAGCAGGCCGAGGGAAAGTGGGGACATTATGAAGTCAATTCAAATACCTCATCACAGCATAATCCCTTAACGTCTTCAACATCAGAGTCTGAGAACATATGTAGGCAGGGTTTTCTTCTTTTCATACTCAAAGCAGCCCACAAATCAGGGCTTCTGCATTTGTTTCTGCAGCTCAGTCACCGACTCACTGTTTCAGCAGACTGTGGCCGTACTGCGCAGCTCCAAGATGCCAGTTTGTATTGAATGTATCACAAGCACATGCATTCACACCTGTGAGAAGCCCGCTGTTAATCTTGTACTGCTGGGCGCCGAGCAAATCGGGGGGGATTAAATGTCTTGCTCAAGGGTACGTGCACAGAAGTTGCTGTTTAGGAGAGGAAAGCATTTCTCCCAGCAAGTGAGGGATTTATTTCACGCGTGCAAAATGTAGAGAAAACTGGGAATTCAAGGTTACGCAGGATCCCGTTCATTCACGACACGACGAGACGTGGAATACTTGCAGGTAGCAGACAGGAAGCGAGAGAAAGACGGCGATAGAAAGGAAAAACAGGGATCAGGGATAGATACTCTGACTCAGATGGGTAAATAAGACAAAGGCGGGGGAAAGAAAAACAGACGCGGCCCGACGAAAGAAAGAGAGATTTGGTTTTGACAGGAAGGAAAAGACTGAGGGAGCGTGAAGGCAGTGGCTCATCATTAGCACCGTTCCTCCCTTCTCTCTCTCTCCCGCTTTGTCGTCGACAACCACCACGGCCACATCAGCATCCAAGCATCTAAATGCTATCGAATGGCCCACGGGGCTATGAAGCAGGGAAGACAGGTGGAATTGCATTCCAACGCCTCCGATTAAGCTGATCAATAATGGCCTGTTGTAGGTCTGCTGCCAACACAATGAAGGAGAAGAGGATGAAGGCTGGGGGGGGGGTAGAAGTGGTGATGAGCCTGTGATCGACAAAAGACAAAAGGGAAGGCAAAGAAGAGGAAAGGACACGGTGGAGAAAAGGATGGAAAGGAAGAAGGGCGCTGAAGAGTGATGAACGAGAGGGGAAGAAGAGGGAAAAGTTTACAGCAGACTGGCAGATTATTATTGTGCTGCAGGAAGGGTTGAGGAGGGCACAGGTGGACAGAGGAGGGAGAGAAAGCAGCACTTGAGTGAAAAGAAAACAACATCGCTCCGCTCTCCCCCGCTGATGATTTCCCCAGAGAGGGAGACGGGAGCGGTGGCGGGGAGACGATTTGCTTGTGGCAGAAAATGTCTCTTTCCGTCCTGTTGCTGCCGAATCCTTCTCCTTTGGAAGTTTCACTCAGCTTAACCACATCCAGGTGCACCAGGACAATAATGCCAGCTAAGAATTCAGCCTCCGCACAATCGTAACACTGAAATCGTGCTCATTTTGCCCCAATTTAATTTCCTCTTTGCCGTTTGCTTTGTGCATCAGCAGGTAATGTGGGAACAAACAAATGTCACCGGAGCAAGATGCATGGAGGATAAATGGCATCAAGCAGGCTCAATACCAGTGCGTTTAGCTGCCTTTGTGTGTATGCGTGCCGGCTAACTGTTAGCTGTTAGATGCCTGCGCTCTGTTTGCTAAATGATAAGCTCGGCACACAAAACATGCAAAGCACATAAAACACCCGAATTGAGCCTCTGCAAGCAAATAAGCCATCTCATGCTCAGCGTGAGCTATAGGTGTTGAGCTGAATATGCATGTACGCACGCACGCACACACACACACACACACACACACAAACACACACACACATCTGTGCACATGAACGTTTTATTGTCACACACGTAAATCAGAAGCCCCAAAAACACATGTCTTGCTCTGGCTTTTAAAGTGACATCTAAAACTAAATTAACATAATTTATTCCCATTCCTTGAGCTATTAACTCTTAACAACTATAGCGCCTGTTGATGCTAACTCCAGTGCAATTCAATTACTAACTCCACCCCCCCAGATTTCTTTCATTTTCAACCTTCTTAGTAGATGTCTTCAAGTGATGTCAAGTGACATCACTTGAGGCAATGTATCAGATTCCAACGCATCTCCCTCTGTGGCCACAAGAGGCTTCGTACAACCTTTTCACACATGCAGTGGTACCCAACACCTGTAAACAACCTTTTTGCTTAAAAAGTTTTGTAAAATTGGTGGAGTTCCCCTTTAAAAGACAGGTTAACATTTTGAAGAAAGAAAAAAAAAGTAATTTGCTATGCCCTTATATCTTACTTCATGCACCTGCAACCTTGACAAAAAGCTCTGCTGAAGTCTCACATTAGTCTCAGCTGAAATTTAGGAGCATTTTTGCAGAGAACCAAGGCTGTGGATTTTGTCCTCCAAGGAATCTCATCACGGATTTTGAAGGGCCCTTTCAATTGACCATGTGCACACCATTTGAGTGTTGTATTAACATGGACTTGAAAGCATGCATGCCTAATGTGTCTGAGAAAAGTCTCCGCATTGAAAAATAAAATGACTTGACTGCCGTTAAAAAATGCAGAGACATAATCCAATTCAGTGACAAACAGTGTCGGTTAAATGCGGCACTACAAGTGGAGTTTAACCCAGATTCTTTGTTGGGTTCTGGAGTGAAACCATGTTAGCCTTTGCAAATGACATCAGTCTTGCTTTGTGTGCGATTAAAAATCAGCTGCTGTACTCGAGTTTTATACTTTACCTAAACCAGCTTTTCCATAGGAGGCAGTGAGACACTATAAACCCCAAGTGTAACTCTGTCTTTAACAGAATTAAAGTTTTAATAAACGTCGTCTGTTGCATTGCTCCCAGCCTGGCTCAGCCATGACGGTGTCACTATGGGATCTGCTATCTGATTGGCTCTTTGCCAGCGGCAGAGGGGGGAGGAGGAGGAGGGGGGGAGGAGGAGGAGGGAGAGCTGTGAACCAAGCGTGCCGCTTTGGAGCTCCGAGAGCGTTCCAGATGGCTGTGATTTATGAACCTCTCACAATGGTGGGACCAATGAACGCTGCTCGACATGTGTTTGGGATGGAGGGACCGTGTTCGGCCATCACTCTGTCTTCGAGGAGGGGGGGGGGGGCGGTCTCGGACATTGCATCATAAGTACTAATGGACGTTGAAAGCGCTGCAGAGGAAGGCTAGTAATCCATCTGCTGAGCTGAAGGCAAACGCGAGACAACAAGACACGAGAGCGAGTGCTACCGTTAGCCCCCGTTCAGGACCTGGACATATTTCTGTTCATGTTGACTGCACAGCATTGGCCATTCCGTATAATCCACAAGAAGTCTGAAGTATCATTTTATGTTCTGCCAAATACCCATTCTATGACCTGGCAATCTCTAATCCAACAATAATTATTCTTGTACTACTTATGTGATTACTGCGCTATTTTTACAGTAGCCGACACTATTAGAGTTACCATTTTTATAGTAGATCAGTGTAATCCCATTACATGGATATGTTGCTCCTCCACCCTGGCACTGTGCTACCCTGTAGTGTGCTCCAGGTAAGAATTAGCAAAAAAGGTCAAATTGGTACTGCATGGTGTATTCAAGAATGGCAACTTTTAAGGAATTGAGAGAATCAGCCCCGTTTATAAAAAGATGTTTGTTGTTTTGCTTTAAAAAAAAAAAAGAAAAAAGAAACGAGAACAAGGTTTTGAAATGGATTCAAACATTTCCTCGGTTTTCATGAGCTTCGTGTGACAACGGTGTCGGGGCTGCGGCCCCTGCTGCTTTCTCGCAGCTAAATGTCATAAGCCCCGAGTTGAGAACTAAGCTGTTTATGTACAGTCTTTCTCATTAGACACTAAATGCCTGCCACCGAAATGACGAGAAAATTAAAAGGAGAAGTTGCAACTCTCGACAAATCGACATAATGAGACACTGTTACTACTTTGTTTTCCCACATCCTTTAAAATAGAATATATTTTCAAAGTCACTCAAGCATGTTTTTGCTGTTGCACTTTAAAAAGTCATTGAAAGTCCTTCCAATGACTTACTCAAAGTGTATTCGCGGCATACGTTTTTATTGTAGTCCCACTTGCATGTGGTCCATGTGTTTGGTTTCTCCATCTTCAGAAATGAAAAAAACTCCCCTGCTTGGGCACATTCCTCCAGTCAGTCGGTGACAAGTAAAAAACGATCACTAGACCTAAAAAACAAACTGCGGTACGCGTTTTAAAAAGCTTCTTGCCCACTGCACATCTACACAATAGGAAAAGTACTGTGCAAAGTATATCCTTTGACAGATTTTTTTCTCGGCCTTTGCTGGCTGAAATGTCTTAGTGAATGAGAACAGGCTTTCAAAGCACAGCAGGAGCTCGGGAGGCTGCCACAAATGGCTTTTTTTTTTAACAGTACACGCTCTCTCAATCAGCTCCAAGGAGATGTTCCTTGATCCTTTCAAAGATGCAGGGGCAACACTAACTGCAGCTGCGTGTCGGCATGTCATGTGTGTATATATATATATATATTGTGTCTTTATCTGTGTGTGCATTTGCAAGTGTGCAGAGATTTGTTTGGGCTTAGTTGGCTTTTACACGTGCCAATTACCTAATTGTTGCCTCTCAGTCTGGTCTGGAATATATTTAATGAAGCTGTGGCGTAAGAAAGAAAGAAAGTTGTGTCAATATTCCCGTTTGACTGAGTGCAAAATCTCTTTAGCCCCAATAGGTTTCAAGCTACGTCAATCAAGTCTTTCCGACCATGACTAGCCGTCACAGTGGTGGGGTTGTGCCAAATGCCTAAGGAAAGAAATTCAGGTAATTCAGGAAAACAATTCTACTTCTGATGCAGGTGCAACGTTATTCTTTTTATATTTTTTTTTACTAACACAAGTTGTAGATTAATGCAGCTCGGAGGTTGCAGGGTATAAACAGTCTTATTTTCCTGCAGGCTCGATGCTAATGTCAGACTTCTGTGGAATCTGTGCAAAAATAATATAGTATAGTATAAATGACAATTTGCTGTTTTGGGGGGCTGTGTGCCAACTTTTCCTTTTCAAGAACCACTTGCCAAGGAACCAGCGGAGACTACGGGAAGATATTGGTACTGTCCAAGAAATAATCTGCAACATAACATACCCTCTGTGTTTTTACACGCAGTGGATTTAACAAACAAGATATAACATGTCGGTGAGCTTTAGAGGTGCTCCTGGGTGGATTTTGTGGCACAGTGGTGCTACATCCCACTGCAAAGGCCACATATTTAATGAGACTATTGTTTAACCAGTCATCTACTAATTACTTTGATAACAGAATGAGACGCATCAGGATCTGCCAGATTCCGCTCAGCAGGTGACCGACTCATTTTCTTTCCTTCCTTTCTTTCTTGCACGTTATCTAATAAAGCATAAATCATATAGACTAGCTTTAGGTTGGATTATCTTTAATTAGTGTAGCAGAGTTTCACGCAATAATAAATGGTCCCTTATAATTTGCAACTCTTTCATAGGAATTAATGTCCATACTCTCTCAAGGATCATTCCCATAGCCATTTAGTACCCTTTTCTATTTGCTCTTCTAAACACCAATGAAGCGGCTTCCTCGTCTGTGCAGACGGGCTACAATGGTGATATGGTCTGTTAATCACCAGACAGCATCCCCAGTGGAAACTGTCTGAGTCAGATAGAGAAAAAGTTTGGAGTCAAGTGGGAGAAAACAGAACTGCAAAGGCGTAATCATGAGGATACCGCTGTGCAAAAAAGACCTTCTCCAAGAAAGGTAGCCGAGGGCAGGAGCGGTGCAATTTTCAAAACGCAGGAAGCGCGACGAGACAACACCTTTAACCTGTCAAAAGTTAAACTGCAGTGAGGGAGCAATCAGCTACAAGAAGACAATTCAAACTACATTCTCCAATGCCAATAACGTCTAGATTAAGTTGGTTTCAGTGGACTGTCGTTGGATAATAGGCAGGGCAGGTGTGAATGAATAGAATTCGATGGGAGGAATAGAGTCCTGTGGGACCCCAACAGGCTTAAGCAGCTGTGTCCGAAACGCTGACCCCAGCGTTGCACATGGTAGACAAGCACATTTCAATTGATTAACTGGAAACCGAAAAACTCGCCTGCTTCATTTGAGAAAAGGTACTCCGTTATCTTACAGTGCAAGCAACATCGAGGGGAGCCTCTAATTATGATGAGTCTTGTAGAGCAGGTCAGAAGAAGGTCGCTGGCATCCTTAACTGCCTTTTGATGTTAATGGAAGAGGAGAAAATTGCACTTGGTATATGCTCAGGGGCTGACAATAGAGAGGCAGAAAGTCTGGCTCCAAGTTTGTCTACTTGGCTATGTTATTTAGAAGAGCAGCATAGTTGATGTAAGCACTAGGCAACACACAGACAAAAGGTTTGGCTGGTTCAGGCCCAATTACACACAACCGTGACAGCAAGAATTGAGGTAGTGCAAACACGTACAAACACAGACACACTATCAAACACACTGATGCGTACACACACGTTTACGCCGAATATATCTACAAGGAGGAACAGATCTAATGCCAACATGCGCGCCGATATCTCTTCCTCTCCCATACAAACAAACACACACACACACACAGCAACGAGAAGAGCTGAGACAGGTAGAAGCCAAACCACAGTGAGACTTACTGAATATTTCATAATGTTTTTACTGGCCTGTCAGAGGCGTCGGAGTACTGCTGTGTGTGTGTGTGTGTGTGTGTCTCTGTACTGTATGTGTCTGCATATGTGCAGATTTAAATTGTACGCACGTATGCTGACGTTTTCACTATCTGCATTTCTGTGTGTGTGTGTACATGTATGTTTGCAGTTGTGTGTGTGTGTGTGTGTGTGTGTGTGTGTGTGTGTGGGGCCGGGAGTGACAGACCGCTGCTGTGATTGGCTGTCAAGGAAGTGCTCACTGGGGAGCCTGTGGCCAGCAGCTATAGTCAGTTCATCAGGGCTCAGCGATGCACAAGGGGAGCAGGCAGGTCACGTGATGATTTTGGCAGGGTGGCCGGCTTGGTTCAGGGCTGGGGGGGGGGAAAAATACACTTTTTTGAAAAGTGGAGAAGCCGAGTCTATACCGACCAATATCTAATATGTAAGCTAACCTTTTCAACTTTCGAAAGTTATTGTTGGAAGGTGAGATATATTTTAGAGGATGTGTCTTTGGCCTTGTCATGAGAAAATACAACAGGTTTGCTACAATGTGTTGGAAAACAATTGAAAGCTATAAAGGCTTTTTACACTGTGCTCCTCTGCACAGCCCTGTAATTAAGGCTGGGGGTGGGGGGTATTTCTTTGGCCACTTGGGGGCAGCAGAACAAGCACTGCACACATTATCACTATAATGTTGCTATGAAGAACCTCTGGTTTGGTCTCCACCAGCTCCTGAGACAAATATCTGCCGACACTGTTCACATTACACATGGCTAATATTAGCAAAAATAGATGTCTCGAAGGCCTCCAAACAATAAACAATAGAAGAACAATACTTCAGCTGGGTCAGGTTAATTGTACCGCTCATTAAGTCCCTATTCTTTAGTTTTTAGAATAGGGGCTTGAAAGTGCTTAGAATACAATTTTCTCCAAATGAGCTGCTGTTTAGCCGGCGATATCTTACAAGTGAAAGATCTGCTGCTGTGGACAAATAGCTCTGTCCCACACCTACAGTCCTCTTGTATTCAGAAAGAGATGGCGCAGAGTGTTTTTATCCCCATCCGATATTGGAAAAGTCAGCTAGACGATGGCCAACTTGTTAGAAGACTAGCAAAAATAAAGCTTTGGGGGGGGTGGTGAGGTCAGCTTCTTTACCCTCTCTTTTCTCACCCATCTCCCCCTCCTCCCCAGTCTGCCTCCCCTCTCTTTGTTGATCTGTCTGCTTGTTACCTGGTCCATGCTCTCGTCGCGTCGCGTCCCTCCCGCCATCCCTCTCCCTCAGTCTCGCTCGGTAACAGGTGAGATCCCAGAACTAATTACAGGAGGCTATCCCAGAGTGCAGCGGGGGCCGGCTCATTTGCAGGCGGAGGGGGAGCGTGAGAAGGCTGTCTAATAACATTTTCCACCGCCTGATTAAAAACAGCCCATAAATCACTTGTTCACATGGGTCTATGCACGCGCACACGCATGTATACACACGCGCACACAGGCAGCCTCAAACAGAGCCATCAGCCGCCCGGCTTTAATACACACTAAAGTACTGTACAACCAATTTGAGGGCCTGAAGGACAGACACTTTTTTTCCTCACACACCCCGTCTTGCCATCGCATAAAGCCGCTGCAAATTAGGCTGTTTATAGGCCCAAATAATGTTATAGTACAGTCACATCTTTTTAGATGGCTTACATGTATGCAAAGAACGTCTCCAGTTTATGTTTCATTTTGGTTCGTTTGACGAGGGAATGAAAACGCAAAGAGGACAATAGCGACCTCCATGAGGACTTTCAACAACGGGAGTGAATGATGTCAAGATGACGCGCTCGTCACTGAAGTGATTTCGGGTGACGAGCAGAGAACTCGTTAATGCATTTCACCCTCCCACCCATACACCAGCCTCATTTATTGTTTACATCCTCCTTACATGGCTGAAGAAGATGGGATCGGAGTAAACTGTCTCAGCACGTGAACGACAGGCGGTCAGCGTGTGCTCGGATAAATATGCACACCCCTCCTTTCTCGTGCTATAATCCAGTGCAAGGACTGCAGTTAACGTCTCGCTCTGCGGCTACGTCCATCACACGTCAGGAGACGACATAAACTGCTAATCTCAGAGTCTCAAAACCCAAGGGGGCGACTTCAAATAGCAAGATGTGCAATATATTATTATACAAGACAAATAAAAGCAGCATATCGTCAAAACTGAGAAGCTGGAAGAAGTTAATTAACGTTCTGCATCGTTAATCGATTACCAAAAATAGGTGGCGATTCATTTTCCGTCCATCAACTAAAATCATTAAAATCGGCTAATTTGTTCCGCTCCAGTCCCGATTTTGTGTGCATTTCATTACCAGTTATTATTTAGAATCATTAACTTATAAAGAGTGGGTATTTTATGAGATGATTGCACTTTTTCTAGACCGATGGTTGTTTAAATGTGACATTTATGCCACAAAAAAACAAAATATTTCCCCAGAATGTTATTCCTGGCTTTGTGAAGAAGATCTGCATGTTGGCAAATTCAAATTCAAAGTTAATAGAAAAGGCGCAAAAAGGCACCTGTAGATGAATAAATCTACTATTCTACTATCCTGGTTACGGCCGTGTTTAGTACTTAAACATTTATTGATTGATTGATTGATTAGTCAATCTGCAGAAAATTAAACGATAACCAGTTTGATCAATTTTTCAATATTTCAGCTTCTCAGACACGAGGATTTACTACTTTTCATTGTTCTGCATTATAATACATTTGGGTTTGATGATGGTTGGTCAGACAAAACAAGCAATTAAAGACGACGTGTTTTTATCAGTCTTAAACAAATTAATCCATAAAAATCCATGGCGTTCTCTCGCCAGGTGTGGCTCCACCAGAATTGCCTGTGGCAAACGTGTTCAAACATGGGAAAGGTCATCATACCAGGCGTCATCTGACCTCATAATGTGAAACACAGCACACCCAGTATGCACATATGCACGCTGTCACAAACCCTGAGCCCTCCAACTGGCCCCCGCTGACGCTCACATGGAGTGGCGCCGTCTCTTCTGGCAGCTCCCGGCACAATAACCCAGTCAGTAGATTAGCAGTGATAGCATCGCTGGCCCTGCACAGCAAACAATGGCCACTCTCTCCGTCACGCACACCGACGCAGGGCCCATTTCACACGACTCTCGCTGGTGTGAAATGGGCAAATATGCGTTTGTTTACGCACAAACACAGGAGTGTAGAGTCGATTCCTGTGGCCAAAAGTGCACGGATTGCTGTTAGGCCAAGGCAGACTTTTACAGGAATTAACGGAGCCCTCTCACCTTCTGCAGCCGTGTCACACGTAAACTCTCCATTTGGTGGATTTCAAATGGATTGTCGGAAAAGCAGAGTTTGATTTGAGCATGAGGAGGTGAACGTTCGATAGCATGCCGTGCAGACTGCTTCTTCGGTAGAAACACCGGCAGGAGAAACAGCGTTACAGAATAGAGGTCAAAAGGTCAGACTGAAATTTTAAGCGACTTAGAGCTCCTGCAGAGGCGGGAGCAGCCGTCAAGCCCTACGCATTTTGCACTTACGTACACCCAACACATGCACATGATAATCAGCATGTCGAATCGCATACCGACTGCCTTATAGCACGCGGGATTACTCTGAGGCTGTGAAATAATCTAACTCAATCTTAGTCTGCGCTGCACACGTGAGCAGAACGGCAAGATTAACGTCCAACATGTATTCAGGCATGTACATTTCACACAGACCTCGGCGGTGAGTGTCGCTCTGCTGACCTCGCTTGGCGCTCGTTTTCAGATTTATATTTTATTCCTGGCAGCTTTTACATCTTCTCCCAGAAAACGGCAGGAGCTCTGCAGCTCTGTGTCGCCACAAAGGCGCCGCAGATGGCTGAGCATGTTGAGCACGGGCACCCTGAGCGCATCACCCTCCCTCTGCGCTGCTGATGGGCTATCGGGCCTTCTCATGATCACTTGCTGAAGTAAAAGTCCTGCCAAGCGATTGCGATTGGGCTATAATCGCTGGCTAGCTGGGAGGTCCTGATTTTGATTCAACGCATGAACATTTTCCCTCCACTTATCTGATTTTCTTGCCGTCGCAGGGACAAGCGTTGCACAATGTCGCAACAATGAAATGAAACTTGTGCTATTATCTCAAGATTTCAAGCCAGGCGCTGGGCGTAATATGAGACACTGGTCTTGTGTGTGTGTGTGTGTGTGTGTGTGTGTGCGTGTGCGAGACTCACTCTGCCTGCATGCCAGTGCGCATGTTGTTTTGCATATCGTTTTTGCTGATGCAGGCAGTTACGGGCGCGGTATCTTCACTCAATGCTCGGAGCCTTGAGCTAGAAAGGGGCAACACGAAAATCAAAGAGTAAGCGAAATCCTGAAATAAATACACTCACAAACAAACACACACACACGCAATCTATCCACCTTATAACTCATTTTCCACTTAACAGATCTTTGCAAGAATCCTGTTTGGTTTGCACACGTACAGTAGTCAGACGTCACGGTGGGATGACCTCTGAGCGTCAGATCAGAGGTCAGCCGCTGCACACGCACAAACCACAGAAGCTGCTGCCGCTAAGACGCAGCGCCCAGGTGCTGAGGCCTCAAGAGTCACGTCGTCCAGATCTGTAACAGGCAAACAGACTCCCATTAAACAACCTTGGAGTGACACAACATCCGCCAAAGCCTGGGCCATGCGTCACGCTGAGCCCCACGCGCTTTCGTTACAGCCAACTCTGCTCCCTCTCCACATTACAAATGGCGTTTGGGAGTCGCGGTGCACCTTAGGATACTCCAGCGACTTTGTCGTTCCGTTTCCTGCTTTCTGAGGTTATACAAGTAAACGGTTACGCAAGTGAGTGCCACACGCCCACGTACCGAGGGAAAGAAAATAAGTACATTTAAAAAAACGATAAGGGGAGCAGTCACACTCAAGGGACCAGAGTTTGGGGGAGAAAAAAAGTCCCTGGTGCATTCTTAGGTAACATCCTGTAACATCTTGTGTGTTAACTTAGAGCAGAGCGGTACCTTCTTCTCCTGTTAACACAAAGTAATGGCCTTTACGTTCTTCATATATATCTGTACTTTTTTGTGTCTGTTGGTGACATATAATGGCAGCTGCGGCGACCACCCATCGGTGCCACAATAAAAATGCAAATGAAGTCCTGTACTCCTGTTCTACAGCGCACATTTTTCGCACAAGACTCAATTTTGACTCGAGCAATAACTGTGGCTTTGAAAAGACGATTCTTTTTCTTTTCTTGGGATTTCTTGACAGCACCTCGGGTGGAGGGAGCAGAGAGCGGTGATCAGAATTCACAAAGCTCGCAGATACTCGTTCGTGGAAGAGGAGGGGGAGGAGGACCAAAGTGAAGGAGAAAGAGAAAAGCAAAATTGTTTGCTACATTCTGAGACAATAGATCAACAGGGCCAGTCTGCAGTGGGGTGAAAATAGTCACACTGTACAGTATCTCTAGCAAACAACACAGCACAAACTTCAAAGTGGGAACATTAAAACGTCCCTTTTTCTTTTTATGTCACATAACCAGAAATAAATTGCTTTCATACTGAATGTGCTTTGTAAAACCCAAAATGATGATTTTTTTTAGGAGCCTTGAGGAATAAATAACTCCGTGACCTTGACCACAAAGGATGTACATGCAGGCTGTTTTGGTCTTTAGATTCGCTGTAGTCATGTCAGTAATGTTACCAAGAACAGTAAAGGTGGTGGAATATTCCACCTTAAAACATTCCGACAATGTTAAAATATGTTGTTCCTTTCAGTTCAGGGACTGTTGCTTTAGAAGTGTCCTATTCTATTCAAACAGATGATTAGTCACTGAGATTTTATGAGCTACATTTTTTCAGCAGACTAAAACATCAACAGTAAATATCAGTTTTCGGTGTCTGGCCCTCAGAATCAAAGAGAAAGTTCAAATTCTTGTTGATGTGTTGATTGTCTATTCTCCATCGCTCAAGAATCATACAGGGACGAACTCATTTTACTTTTCCACTGAGAGCAGAATGAAACAACAATTGAGTTTTCAATCTTTTGTTGACAGGCATTCTGTGGATAAGGTATTATTCACCTAGAGGTAGACTATTATGGGCTGATGAAACGATTGTATAACAACAAGACTAAGAGTCTAGAGCAATGCCAACAGCTCTGTGAGGCATGTTAACATTTATACAGCTCGGGCTGATGGAAAGGTCTTACATTCTGCACATATTTGGTCATAAAACCAAGTATAGGACAGTTTATGCTCAAGGAAAAGTCAGGGAATCGCCAAGGTTTTAACACGTCATCATGACGGGTTCATGAATGTCCACACCGAATATCGTGGCAATCTATCCAAGGGTTGTGGAGGAGAGTAACTACTAACCAAACATGTCAACCTCCCGGTTGCACTAGAGGGAAACACAGGTGATCACCGACATCAGTAGGCTTCAACATCTGAAGGCAATAAAAGGAAAATTCAGGAGAATCCATCTGAGATTTGTTAAGATATTTCAGTCTGGAGAAAAGCGGAGGACAAGCCAACTGTCAGACCAACATTGAGATGCACAGGTCTACGCTCCTAGTGTAGCTACAATTCCCAAATACATCATATTTGGGAATTTTATAATGACTACACGCATGTAAAACGGCTTCTGAAAACCCCGAAATATGTCCGGCGCTACAAAAATACTTAAATACTCCAATTTGAATATTTCCTAAATCCACAATTGTGCAAATTGTTTAACCGAGACAAAGAGATGATTGGGTTATTCTCTCTAAATGTGTAATTGTATACCATGTTGTGCCACGAGCAAATATTATATGCCAATGTTTTTATTAAGTAGACTTTGTGCAAAAATATGAATCGGTACTGTATGTTTTGTGTTCAGTGAGTGGAGTGATTAGTCATTGTGTTAATCCTGGCTCTGAGGCATGCTGTTGTGAGAGAGTTGGTTGCTGTGTCTAATCTCGGGCATTGCAAAGATAATGATAAGAGTAAAGCAGGCCTCAGGGGCGCACCACTCTCCACATTTGTCACTAAGAATTTCACGCTGTGGGAAAGAAAAAAAAAAGAAAATAATGCAGAAATGAATTTGTAGGCCAATAAATCAGGGCAGCTCGACGGAACTGAAATGTGTTCCCATGTTTTTCATTTTTTATCATTATAGCTTTCTCTGGATTCTTTCGTGGAACTATTAACATGGAAAACACTGCATCACATTACTCACATTGTTGTAGTATTTTAGCGACGCTCATGCTTGCAAAAAACAGGAGACACTAAGTTGCCGCTGGCAATTGAACCAGGATGAGCAAAGCCTTGCTCGGGTGTTTGGGGGGGGGGGGTGCATAGGTGGGGGAGCAGTGGGCAGAGTGTTACAATCACACAGGTTATTTGGGGACTCTTGGGGAAGTGGAGGGGGACCTCGGTGAACTCCTCATTTCTGTGGGGCTTTATGTAGCGTGACGGTTCCAAATGAAACTCCCTGATCATGTGGGAGCGCTCTATTAATTTGTGGCTCAGGCCGCCTCCTCGGGGAGAGAGCTGCCACAGCCAGTGCTGCATCCCCATTGCAGCTTCCAGCAAAGCTTCTTGTTTGCTTATTGACTGAGGAGCTGCACTGCAATGTTTCGCCACATCCGCAGCTGTGACTTTCGCCTCAAGTGCCGAGACGATCTATCATTTCTCTGGTCGCCTACTCCAGACTCTACAGGACGGATGAAAAGCAGCATGAAATAAAAGCAATCTTGGTTCTTGGAGCAATACACAGGCTTTAGCGAGCTGGAATACAATCTGTTCCTACAACATCGCATGGTCTGAGGAATCTAATCCGGTTGTGTTACAAAGTAGGAATTTCAAGCAAACAAGATAGTGGTGTTTGGGTTTTACGAGCACAAACTTGCTGCGAAGGGTTGCCAACATTGCACAAATATGCCACTTCAAAATCTACCTCCCAAATTGCAAATTAGTTTACGCAACCTAAATATGCCACAGGATACATAACTGTAAGAGAACTGATGCCACTTTGAGTTTTAAGTAGCATGTGTCATATCACACGTGAACAGCAGCCTTTGTTCTCTAGCAACAAGAACCTGCTGGCTACAAAGGCATGTGTGAATGCACAAGATCACAAGGCTCTCTTAAGACTCGAGCCCTGATGGGTATGCATTCCCATGAAAGCATGGCCAACGCTGGCATACTTCCTCATTTACCCCCTTCCAGCATCTTGATCTTGTTCCCCTCTTTAAACGCGCACAAACAACATGAATTAGTGACAAGCAACACTTATATGTGGGATTGACGGATTCGTCACTTTGTGACCAACGCCGATCTTCAGAACTCACTTCCTAAATATCGCCACGATCAGCTTTTCTGTGCACAGAGAGCCGCTGAACAGGAAGAGAGAAAAAAACAAAAGGACAGTGAAGTCTATCCAAAAATATCCTCAGCCGAGTGCCTCACGTGGGACCCGCTGATTTCAAAGGCGAAGAAGGACTGGGACCGACGCGTGAGAAAACTTATTTCACCTTGAGTGCCAGCACGTCGGTAAACATCCGATCTGAGTGAAGTTAAGACAGGTTCTTTAATTACTGAGGAATCCTCTGTGTATTCCCAATGAGGCACACGTCCTTCCCGGGTGGTGGGCGGGAAGACAACAATCCCAGGGTGCCCACATTGGGAGTAGGCCAGCTAGGAATGATGGGAAGTTGTGCAGATATGCAAAGTAATTAAAAACACGCCTACAATTTGACTGGTGCGCCTTCCGAGTGCTTGCAAAATGATCATTATGACTTTGAGAGATAATAACACGCTTGACGGAACAGAACCCTGGAACAGCTATAGTTCTTGACCGCTGCAGTGCCGAAGAGAGGCAAGCAACATAAAATCCATAGGTGTTAATAACTATATTGAGCAGCAAAACAACAAACATCATTAGCTTCCCGAGCAAATAACATTAAGCATGGGTGCTGCTTGAAAAGCTTCCCACGTAGGGGAGAGCAGGATATCTTCCCCCTGCAGACGCTGGTGATGAGACTAGTGTGGGAGGACCATGAAACAGAGCGAGCACATGAAAAGAGGAAGGAATGAAAGTGAAAGAGAGGAGTCAAAAGGGAAGAGATGGAAACAAAAATAAGCTGGCCCACATTGCATTAGGAGATTCCGTTTGAAGATTGCCTGGATGGAGAGGCAATCAGGGGAGCAGAGACTGTTTGGCCTTACTGTGAGCTATTCTGCTGCACCGCGACTACATCTCAAGTGTCCCTCCTCCTCCTCCTCCTCCTCCTCCTCAGCCCCAGTCTTTCTCTCTCTCTCTCTCTCATCTATTCCTCATCAAGTACTGCCTCCCATAAACAAGGATATTGGCCACCAGGCAAGAAATCGGAGAAGACTGATCCCTTTTCAAGACGGTCTCATCATCTCCTAGCAGAACCAATCCCGCAAGGACACTGGACAACCTGAAGTCATCTTAACATCTTAATACTGGGAAGCACCCGTGAGGAAGGGGGGGGGGGGGGTTAAGCCAGGATACAGCCTCAACATTGCAGACGCGGTCCCAGCCACTGTTCAGGAGACCATCGGCAGCTGGGACGATCGCAGCAACGGGACCACACGCTATTCAGTTGAGAGTCCATCAATCACAATTTGGCTTAATTAAGCAGCAGGAGCGGCAAGCCAAGGGCCCGCTGTCTGAATGGATGTATGGATGAATGGATACAAGGAAATATGATAGCTGCAGTACAACACAATATAGCGGCGGATAATTTAATGCTGCAAGCCCAAAGGAAAACCCAACACTGCAGGGCCAGCAAAGAAGAGAGCGTACAGCGGTGGATGGCAGCCAGCAGAGAGGCTGAGTTCACAACATTCACTTTACTTGCACAGTGTAGTTTTTGATTTCAGAGCTGATTTGATCCAGTGATTGCTGCCATGTTATTATCGAAGCTTTCAGCGAGGTTGTCCTTGTGGCTTCGGGGTATAAGATGCTGACCATTTACTCACCTTTGTCGGGGGGGGGGGGGGGGGGGGGCGGGGGGGGGGGGGGGGGGGGTGTGGGGTGTGTGGTGGGGG
>JAVQJF010114718.1:0-38474 GCA_036023855.1 Gadopsis marmoratus
AAACATGTTTTACATCTTGTTCTGATTTTGCATTGTTGAATTATATGTATTTCAGTCAGGACAACTTACGATATGTTTATAATCTACACAAACAATTTCCTGCAATATCCTACATGGTAATACATGGAAGTATAGCGTCATGGGTCTGCTGCTCTGATTGCTTCCCCACACAAGGTCTTATACAAATGCTAAGTGAACAACTGTTTGTAGAGAGCAGGTATCTCAGAATCCCCCATCGGATACTGTGCAACAGACCATAGGTGGAACTGGGTACAGGTTTGAGTCTAGGATTGATTAGTTGATTCAGTTGTTTTCTTTAAACTCAAATAAAATTACCTTTTATTTTTGTAAACATTGGGTTTGATGAGACCTCAAATTTTTAAATGTTTTATTGAATGGTAAACAAACCTGCCCTCCTGAATGAAATCATAGGGTAGTTAGCAAACTTAGAAATGCCTGTATCACTAGCTCCCAATCTGTTTTCTGGTCAGGAATTTGAACCGGCAACTTTCGGCCTAGTTGCCCACCCATTATTTCTACCTGCCCACCCAAATATAGCAGGCTAGAACCGGCACTGGTACTCAGTAGTTTGTATGGCCTCCACATGCTCCTAATGAGACGACGGATGGTGTCCTGGGGTATCTCCTCCCAGATCTGGACCATGGCATCACAGGATGCAGGACAGGATTGATCCTAACACTGTGACTCGTGTTAACTGTTCATCAGAGTGATGGCCTGTAGGTAGAAGCTTTTTTTGTGTCTGGTTGTTTTGGCGTACAGTGATCTGTAGCATCTACCAGAGGGGAGAATTTGGAATAGGTTGTGTCCAGGGTGTGATGTCTCCTGCCTTGTTTCCTGACTCTGGATATGTATAAGCCCTGCATGGAGGGCAGGTTGGCACCAGTGATTCTTTCTGCAGTCCTGACTGTAGTGTTTGGTGGCCAATGCAAACCAGACTGGATAATAGCAGCGTAGAACTGGACCAGCAGCTCCTGAGGCAGGTGGAACTTCCAGAGTTCGAGCAGGAAGTTCATCCTCTTCTGGGCCTTCTTGATGATGCAGTCGATGTTGGACGCCCACTTGAGGTTCTTGGAAATTGTGAATCCCAGGAACACAGCAGATGCCATGCTGTTCAGTATGGTGTTGGGGGGCAGTGTTGTGGGGCTCCTCCCGAAGTCCATGGTCATGTCCACAGTTTTGAGCAGAGTTTCAGCTGGAACCTGGAGCTCTGACCGCAACAGAGTGCCAGCTGTTCAACCTCCCGTCTGTGTGCAGACACATCACCGTCCTGGATGAGGCCGATCTCCAAATGTCAAGAGTTGAACAGACAGGTCTCCTGAGGTGCAGTCTTTGGTGTAGAGGGAGAAGAGCAGTGGGCAGAGCACACACCACTTGGGGGCGCCAGTGCTGGATGTGATGTTCCCCAGCCCCAGGATGACTGTGGAGCATTTGAAGCAGGAGGGAACTTTACACAGCTCCTATGATATGTTGAAGATCTCCATGCAGCACAGACTTTCAGACAGGAGGGTGAGACCCCATCTGGGCCTGGTGACTTCCTGATCTTGTGTCTGTGAAAAAGCTGACCCACATCCTCCTCACAGGTCCTAAGTGCAGGTGGAGGGACAGTGGGGAGGGGTTAGGGGGTGGCAAGGGGTGTAGGTGGTTTTCTGATGTCCTAGCAGATGACGGGTGTGAATGTGGGCTTATTCATCAACATTCAGGTTGTCAGCCAGTTGGTGATTCTCTAGAGTGTGGGGTGGTATCTATACAAAATACTGTATAGATAAATTGTTTTTGCTGCGAAAGAACCCACCGAAGAGGAAGCCAAACACTTCCAAAACACTGTGGATGATCACTGTGGTATCAGAATGTAATGGGAGTGTCACTGCTGTTTACCTTATGATGAAGGATGAAGGATGGTGGAAGCATCTCTATGGCTCCTGTTTATAGATGGGATTAAACTTGAGCCTGTGCCACTATGAGCATGTGTGGCCCTTCAAGCCTTTTACAGTGAGTGCACTGACTGACAGTGATGTTTTCAAGAGTCCACACAAGTCAAGTAAAGCTAGCATTAGCAGCCAATGCTGCTTCTAACTGGATCATACCTCCTCCTGGTTACAGAACCTATACTGTTTTAAATGGTAAAAACTGAAAATGGTAAATACACTTCACTTATATAGCACGTTATCAATCTTTTCATTTTTCAGGTTGGTCTCATTCACCCATTCACACACACATTTGCACACACGAGACAGAGCTGCCATGCAACGTGCTGAACTTAGGGTTCAGTGTCATTCCCAAGGACGCTTTCAACATGTGGAGGAGGCAGGGATCAAACCGCCAATATGTGACGTGCGCCCATACAGTGTCACTGAAAATATCAAAATCAGAACCAGAGACGAGCTGTCAGCAGCACTGAAACAAAACATTCATCCTCCTTAGGGACTAACTAGAAAGTGATCCAGTGTAATACTGCTTGTTGGTGTGGCAGTGTTCTGACGCTGTTCCATATTCAGTATTTGATGTGACTAAAATAAATAAATAATTTCCATAATGTTAACAAGCTTATTATTTAAATAGTAGAACTGTGAACTAAATGGTATTTAATTGACTTTAAATTGCATTGTTTTTGTACTGGATCATGAACAGTGTATTGAACTGCATGAGAGGGAGAGATACACACTCCTAAACATCAATAAATGCACAACTTTAAAAAATGGATTCATGTTTGCATTTCCTCTTTTCTTCCAATTTGGAATACCCAATTATATATGCAAGGAGGACTTTGACTCCAGAGACCAGAGATCCGGACTCCTGTCTGTGGTTATTATCAGGCAACAGAAGCACTTTGGTTAAAGTTCAGGAAGGACTGTGGTGTTGTTTCACTACACTGGTCCTGCATTAAACTAGAGCATAATCTTTTCCTGCATTGCAAGTTCAGATATTGTAGTGGGAAGCAAATTAAATACGTTATCAGTGAACATTTTAATGATATATTCAGTAGTCAGTATTTTTGCAAGTTGCAAGTGTGACATGTTTGCATGTTCTCCCCATGCTCACTAAGGGTTTCCTCCATAAAATTACACTGCTCAAAAACAGAAATGAATCCAGGCAGCATTACGATTCCCTCAAGACATATTCGCTTTTGCAAATTTATGTTCTAAACATAATTTTTTTTAGAGACAAGGTTGATTGATGCCTGTGTGGGGCTGCATTACTGTAATCACATCAGTTTGACCACTATCAGTTCAATTCAATTTACACCGATCAGCCATAATAAGAAGACAGCATAACATCATGTCTGCGGCTATGCAAGCCCAAATGCAACAAACTGCGAACAAAGACTCTGTGTTTTCTGACACCTTTCAATCAGAACCAGCCTGAACGTTTTGAGCAGTTTGAGACACAGTAGCTCTTCTGTTAGATCGGACCACACGGGTCAGCCTTCGCTCCCCAATGAGCCTGTCGCAGGTTCAGCGGTTTTCCTTGGACCACTTTTGGTAGGTGCTGACCACTGCAGACCGGGAACGCCCCACAAGACCGTCAGTGTTGGAGATGCTCTGACCCAGTCGTGTAGCCATCACAGTTTGTCAAAGTGGCTCGCATCCTCACGCTTGCCCATTTTTCCTGCTTCAACACATCAACTTGCAGGACAAGATGTTCACTTGCTGCCTAATATATCCCGCACCCCCCCCCCCTGACAGACAGGTGACATGGTAATGACATAATCCATGTTCTTCACTTCACCTGTCAGTGCTCATAAAGTTATGGATGATTGGTGTATAATTATTAAATGACAGATAACATTTCTACTGCTAAGCCTGGGAAAGGACATGGAGGAACAAAAAGAGAGACAGTTACTCCACAATGCATAAAATTCCAACCTGAGTCCTTCAACAAACCAATATTGACTCATTGTCCTATTTACCATTTTATCTTATTTCACATTGCTACGCTTAAGGGCTGCAGTCTCAAAGATCCCATGGTCCTCTTCAACTGTTTAATTACTAAAAAGCATATAAACAAAAAAACAGAAATCAGTTAGATAAGGTATAGGAACGGAGTAAGGAATATATCCACTGTAGTTTTATAGTATTTGTCTTTTGGCTTCACCGTTTATGCACTTGGGATGCGACTGATCCTTTTGTTGGTACTGGCATACAGATTGAGACTTTTCAGCAAATTACATTCAAAATGAAAGAGGCCCATTTTAATTTCAGATAGGTTTGTTCGTGTATGACATGAGAAGCCAGGCCCGTTAAGTATTAACATCAAAGAGCCACTGAAAATGTGAAGTTGATTGAATTGTGGCTTTTTTTTTGTTCCTGCTTATTAGCTGCCTGGGATTCCCTACATGATCACGTTCATTCACATTTCGTAGCAACTTGAGAATATGATGCAACGTGCCATTTGATTTTTTATCTTTTTTCCTTCCATCAGTCAGCTTGTGCCAACACATTTAACTGAAAAGCCATTGCTCGTTTACAAAGGAATTCTTTTCATCGCTGCGACACAGTGAAATCCCAAAGGATAGCACACATAATAGTCCATGCTTTTCATTCTCTCTCTCTCTCTCTCTCTCTCTCTCTGTCTGTCTCTGTATTACTCGCACACAGCCAGCACAGGCGGGTTCAGCACCTGAGGTCGGTGGCTGCGTACGAGCTGGAGCCGGGAGCTGAGATGCCGCTCCTGGGGTTGGTAGTGGTTGGCATCCGGAATGAGATGCAGCAGGCCTGCAGTTTGCTGGCTCATACTCATGCCCACTTCACACTCTCCCAGTGGCCCTGAGGATTAACCCGAGCCCTTCAGCTCTGCCATCGCTTCTCCCAGCCAAGCTGCCCTTTGCCGAGCGGCCAAACAAACCCAGGCTGACACCAGGTTGAGGAGGGAAAGAAAGACATTTCAAATTTCACTCAAATATTTATACACGGTCAAGGCATAGTGTAAAGATACTTTTACTTTCTTTTAAAAACTTTAAGAATATTTATTGATTCGTTGCAGCATTATATTTTGTTGAGTGTGAAACTTTTTGTGACTTTAACCTGGTGGAGTTCTGTATGGAATAAATATCTCTATTGTTGTTTGAGCACATTGTGTTCTGGAACAGCCTGAAATTTCATTTCAGTTGATAATTTTTCACGGTGACCTTGCAATGATCCTTACACTTTCCCTTCAGTCTCTCACAAATAGGCTGTTTCTGTAGATTTAGGGCCATATTTCCTGGAAGCGTCAAGGCAGGGTTACGTTAAAAGGAAATAGCAGTGTGACTTTTGACATTTAAGACCCTCATACAGGGTTTTCCTTTTAAAAATGAGTTTGGAAATATATAATTTTTGATCTACAGAGTTAACGTCTGCTAGCTAGCTAGCCACCAGCCAGGGCCGATCTGCTAGCATTGTCATTTCAGCTGGCAAAATGTCTCAAATTAAAAATGAGAGGCTTGCTTTAGTCAAACGCTCTAAAGTCAAGGGTCACTGTCTTGTGAATTTCGGGTGGTGAAGTTCTATTTTTAACTATATGCATCACGTTAGAATGGACAGCTTGAAGGTGCAGTGTAGTATAAGGCAAAAGGCAAATTCTACTGCATTTACGGTCATATTGTTGCAAAAGAGAAATTGGATTGGCAACACCGAGCCAATTTAAAACCTGCGTTACTGCCCAGGAATCCAGCAGGTAACACCTCAGTGTACTGTGTGTGTCAGCTGACGAATCCGTTTAAATTATATCACCATCAGCTCACAAATATCATCAAATTTTTCAACTGTGCCAAGGGAAGTATTTATTGCCAAATGTAAGGAATAATCATTTGGTTCACAGAGACAATCATTTTCATCTAATGAAGTTGTGGAACTTAATATATCTATGACAGTGCATCTTCCCATTATCAACCATCGCACCTTGATGTCCGTCCGGCTGACAGATTCCCCCTCTGCTCCTCATTGCTAAAGCAGAGCAGAGTTTCAGTGACGCCACGAGGTCGAATACTGATGCGTCGCCCAGTAACTCAATGAAAGCTAGATCAGCTGCAAACTTGAGCTGAGGAATCAATGTTTAAATCGGCAGCAATGGATTCTGCAGTGTCAGTGGGTGAGGCGTTGTTACTCACAACACCTGAGGGAAGTGACAGCGGCTGTAATGAGATTCTCAATACTCTGTCTCTCATAGACATCAGCAGCACTAAATAGCATGAAGGGAGCTGGGGATTATGTTTATAAATGCTCTTCACATGGCAGCCTGCGGAAGATCGCTCCTTTTTGAAATAGTGCTTGTTCTGTCTCGCAGCTTTCAGCTTTTTCAACTTGTGATTGCGTCATTTAAACATGCCCGAGTTGATGTTTTGCAAGAGTTTAAAGCGCTTCAATTAAATAGAAATGTATTCGGAGTGCACTGCTTTCCTGTGCGGTTAAAAGTAGCAAGAGTGCATATATTGCTTTGCTTTGGTGCTGGCTGACAGGTTGGCAACATGTCTGTTGGATGGTAGCATGGTGAAAAAGGTCATTGCTGCACATGGGTTTAACCTTTACCACAGAGGGTTTAAATAGTTTTCCATTTCCATTTGCATATTTAATTTCAGTTGTAACAATAAACTGTCTTTTAAAAAGTAAATTTTAAGATTAAGGAGAAATTATCTGAGCAAAAAGTCATCATGAATGGAAAACACCCACACATTTTCCAAGGTAAACATTTACAAAACATGAAATTCAAACATGTTCAGTGCAAAAAACACATTTTTTAAATCACACTCTACACAGCATTTTAAAGATTTTATCACATGGTTGCATTTAAAGTTAAATTCCCTGAAAAAAATCTCTTATGGTGGACATAATTGGACCAAAGAATCCAGGAAGAAACAACTACATGCCACAGTTTAGACTGGATTTATACTTGATTCAAAGGGTTATTGCAGAGGTTACAGAAGTCCTGATAGAAAGTAGGTGGCTGGTGGCATGGTTATGCCAAATCAGGTCAAGTTAAAAAAAGGTAGTAGTCACGGCTTAAAAAGATAAACGGGAAGAGATGCTGACTGTGGATTCTATCTATACCACCCAGCCTCCACATTCTGTTTCAATACATGTAGGGCACACTATTTTCTGCCTTGGCACTGAACGGTGGCATTGGATGTAAATAGTGCACTGTGGAATAATCCAATGTGAACCTAATTCCTCGGGATTCTGAGCTGTGTAGTCGTAGCTAACGGGGTTCATGCATGGATTACGTTGCCATGCAGCAACCTGTATGAGCCCAAACATTAAACATTATAAATGACCACACGGTGGCACGGTAAACGGTAAACACTTATCAGTCATGGCTGCAATTTTCACCACAATAGTTCATTTAAAAACAGTATTAAGTAAGTATTTTTTGGAGAGATATTACCATCGCAACAACGGTTATTAGATGCTGTAAAGCTAACAGTTGAACCAAATAGCAGTCCAGGGTGAAATGAGTATAATGAAATTGGAGTTTCTGATGGGATCCAGTGCCTTGTGAGCTCACACTTTCTTCCACGATTTGTCCTCGAGCCGATCATAGATTCCACGATGTTAACGCGCAGGAAAGACTTCTATGTAGCAGAAATCCATTTATCTCCCCGAATGGGACGTCTCATCTGACATCTGAGCCTCCTGTTAAATCTCGTCCTCAGTGTTAGGGGCCATATTAAATCCAGGATCCTTTAAAAAAAAAAACAAGCCTCGGAGAGACACGGACCGAAACTCGAACACGGCAGTAGAGACGCAAACTCAGATAGAGACACACAAACAGACAGGAAGGCAATTAGAGAGATAAGCGACGTGGAAAGAATGCAGGTGAGACTTTGTGTTGTGATACACATAAATGTGTACTTAGTCTTGTTAGAGAGTGTGGTGTGCAAAGGCACTGCAACCTGCACGCACACAATGGGATGGAACACTTTCCATTAAAAAAAAAGAGGTTTCCATAAAAGGAAAATGGAAATTGCTAATTCAAATAATAATTAAAATTAATAATTTGTCTTTGCTGATTGGTGTGGACTGACGTTTTCAGCCTCATGGCTAGTTACTCATCATTCTCTCTCAGACTGTGACATTTAAAAATCCCAAATCCATCTTCTGTTCAGCATTCAAAATAAAGGACTTATATATAGATGTGTGCAGTCGACTTGCAAACATATCTTCAATAAAGATAGAGAAGGAGGAAGGAAATGTGAATAAGGACATCATAGTAATGATGATGCATTTTATAGACTGTATGTTTTATAGACAATCTTTTATAGCCGATATGCTGCTCTACCTCTGGTTTGGTGCTGATAAAGCCACACTTAGTGTTAGAAGTTTATTTTCAGAGGGAGAAGTAGTTTCGGGTTTCTCATTTAGGGACTTAATAAGTACATATAGTCTGTTTCCCAGAAGAATCCCATGTCGGTAAGATTTTGATCTTCTATTCCACAGCAGGAGTTATTCTTTGTAGTTTTACTTTTAGTTTGAACTTTAAACCGAAACCTGGCCTTAAGCGCATGATGGATGTATGATATTAGATATGACCATTACGCACCATTTCTGCTGTGTATTGTTCATTAAACAAATGTTTCTTCTCCACATACCCTCTTTGGATGTTTGTCTGCTCTGTGTGTCCTATGAGAGGCAGATTGACTGAAGAACAATCTTTAAGATTGTGTACCACTGGCTGGTCTTTCAAACTATTAAAGAATTTCTGAATGCTTTGGATGCACACAAATCGCTGAAGCCTACAACACTCTAGACCAACAATGAAATAGTGGCAGTGAAAACAAACAAAGACCCGCTGCGTGGGCAAGGTTGAGAAAAGATTGGGGTCACGATTAAAAGAAAAAGTATCATTGACATGGATTTCTCTAGGCATGTTGTAGCGGTGTGCATGGGGCTGTGGAAGGAATGGTACTTGGAATCACAGAGTTTTAGTGTGGTGTTTTTATTTTAAAGCCTATCCAAAAACAAAAAAACATGAGAAAAAGGTATAAGGAATGAATGCAACAGTGTGTTTATCTGCTGTAACGTGAGCTGTAAACCTTAACATGTCCAGCTAAGTAGCTTACAGTTAAATCGTAACCTAGCATTAATTCCAAGACTAAGGTTTAGCATATAATTCGCTAACTATATTGTTTTGTGAGGTTACAAATAGAAAAAGCCTTGATCATGAGCACTAGTTTGGACACAAGCATGGACCTTAAATTGGTGAGGATGGGGACTTTAGCCTCAGTCTATTAACAGGATATCAATGGGTGAGATCGAAAAGTGATCAGTTGAAAAAAAAATTTTTTTTAATGGGCTTCAAACATGGAATTTTAGGCAATGTAATTGGGATCGGTGTGAGGTGGGTCGAGGAAAAAACTCCTTAACAGTGCCTTTAGAGGACATAGCCAATGCAGTTAAAAAGACGACAATAAAAAAATAGTCAGCATAAGATTGAACATTTTGTTCACATTGGTTGTTTGCGACTGAAACAAAACATTGCATGTGTCCTCGGTATGTTGACATTAACATAATATCGGCAGAAATAGGTTTCCCACAAAACGTATCCTGGATATGGGAGCTGCGGCTGGTGACGTGATTTAGGGCCAGAGTCTGTACTGTAGTGATTGAGATCCCACCCATAGACCTGCCCAAACCAATCGCGACCACGCTCATAGTTTATAAGCACAGCTTATTAAACCAGCGCATGAACAACTTAACGAATGCATAGCGTCACATTGTTCATCACATTGATTGCATTTGCTGTTGATGTGGTTCCCAGGTTCATGGGTATTCAGATCACCTGAGGTCCAGCCAGGAGTAATTTGCTCTGTGTGGCCTTTCCCTGCCTGACCTTTCAGTGATTATGCAGGGCCCGTGCCTCTGTGTTAACCCCCCCCCAACACCTCTGACACAAGCTCCCCTCAGTTGTTGCCATGCACACGTCCTGACATTACTAGCCAAGATGCCAGGTCTAGAGGGGCTGGAACCGTTTGTGGGCCGTGTGTAATTAATGCGTTTGACAGCACGTTAAATCGAGACCACTTAAAGAGTCTAACAGCTCTCTGAGGAATACATGCACATGGCGCGCTGCATGGCACAAGGCTAAGTCACCTGCCAAGGATTGTCACGCTGGTCTCAGCATGCGAGTACTGTGTTCTCAACAGCTGCAACTTCTTTTCAGGCATTTGCTTTTGTGTATGTGGCTTCAAGATCTTTACATGAATGTGTCACCGGCAAAGTTGTATATTAGCCACAATGCTAACAAGATACACAAATTAAAGGGTCAATCAATGTGTAACCTTATTAACCAATAATGCACCTATTGTCATTGGCTTCTCAGAACCTCAAATTAATTATTTCAGATCATTAATTTAATGACTTTTTTCAGCTCTTAGATCAGATCTCTGGCAAAAGTTGTACTAAATTCTCTAAAATAATTTAAGATGTATTCTTTAAAGCCTTGTTGTGTCATTACGTACAAAGTGGGAACTTTGGGTAAATAAAGGCACTTATATCTGGATGAAAAGTCAGTTTCTGACTGTATTTGGTGTGCTATGTATTTGTGTTATGTGCTGTGTATTGTGCGCTGTGGGTCCTGGGAACATATGTAAATGTGTAAACATGTAATGACAAATACATCTTATAATTCCAGGTTAATTACATAGTCTTTGTTTTGTAGGTATTGCCATCATTGCTATTGGTCATGGTAACGTTGTACTCAACAAAGTAATTGCTGAGAAATTGCTACAGTGGAGTCCAACAGGGCAAGAAACATGCAGTCAAATGTTACTAATAATCCCCCGTGGGGCACACAGCTACGGTACGTACAGTATGCCAAAGTTGAACTAGCAAGATGGTTATGGTTACACAAATAAAGCACTTGGTTTGGAAGAGATTGTGGTTACAGCTATAAATAAAAAAGGCAAACATCATTTGAAGGCGTGTACTTTCCGCCTACCTGCATACAAAGCTCACTACTTGCTGAACTTTGGCACTGGGCGTAAATCAGGAGGTGCAGAAACGAATGCACTTAATTCCTAAGGATAATGAGCTGAACAGACAGATGTGATGGCCAAAGCAACACAATAAAACCCAGCCTGTAATGTGCCGGAATTGTCCTTTAATAAAGTAGCATGAAACAAGGCTTGGTAAGCGAGGACGACAAGTAAGCTGATATTGAAATTTGGTCTGGTTGATCTTTGTGAAATGGCAGGAAATACATCAAATGTACAAATAGGATCCTAATTAGGCATTTACCTTGCATTTTCTCATAAGTAGAGTATTGGTAACAGCAACATGGCTATCCAAATAACAACAAGGTCAATGATTTTTCAAATTTCTATGATATTCAGTTGAATTTACTTAAGATTGCGTTCCTCTGATTCCCTATTCAACCTAGGAAATGCGATATCTGAATAACAAAAGGCAGCAGGATACATGTGCTCCATGAACGATGTCGTTCGCATCATAGCCAGTCAGCAACACCTTCCTGTAATCTCACCCCATAATTGTGGCGACTCTTTAGGTCATCATTCATCGCCACTTTGAAGCTTCTGGAGTGTGTTGATGAGATGAGTCTTCTTGTTCCTGTTAAAGCTCAGAGGTGTCTGACTGAGTGCAGATGACACATGAGCAAACTAATGACCAAAGCAGCGCCGTGAACATGTTTCATCCGAGTCTCAGCAACGCGTGTGATTACCGTGTGAACAGAAAGACCCGCTCTGTAGTCGTCCCCTTGATCTCACGTAACTGAAAAGATGATGGGCCAAAAGCTCTGGTTAGAGAGGAGAATTATGGGATGTGTCACCTGTATTTCATTAAACTGGTTTGCACTGAGGTATTTGAGGCAATCATTAATGTTTATTTCCGCCCATTACCTATATCCTTGGAGGGTCGCGGGGGGGGCGATCCCAGCTGACATTGGGCGGGAGGCGCAGTACAGGTCGCCAGTCCATCACAGGGCCGACACAGAGATAAACAACCATTCACAGTGGCACTTACAGGCAATTTAGAGTTGTCAATTAACTTAACCTGCAGGTCTTTGGATTGTGGCAGGAAGCCGGACACGCAGGCACGGAGGCTCGGGGAGAAAGGTGTGTGTGGAGTTCGTGTATGAACCCAGAACCCTATTGCTGCGAGGCGACCGTGCTAACCGTACCGCCCCTTTTATTTTCTGGGGTCCACACTATACTGGAGTTTTATTCAGAAGGACCTAAACATTTTTTACAACATACAGTAATGATACCGTACAACACAATAACATTACAACCAAATATTTGACAAAATAAAAACATGAACTAGAACAATGTGGTCAGCAACAGATCTTAATCCAGCTAAGCAATATGTTGTAGGCCTGTTTTAAAAAGTGACATTTTTTTAATGAGATTTTTAAGATACAAAGTTTAGAAAGCAGTAACAGTAGTGGAGGTCTCAGCAAGCCAGAGAGACTGATTTGAATCTGCATCTCTTATATTAACTTATATTAATACATGGCTCAATAGAGCTATCTGTCAGCCTGGCTACAGTGCTGAACAGAACCCTGGGGTTATTCTTCCTTTCCTCTATTAATTATGAGTAGTAGGCTGCTCTGGCATTATGGAGGGCCTTCCTGTACATTTGAAGACTATCCTTCCAGACTGAGCATGATTCCTCCAGATTGGTTTAACGCCATTTCCTTACAAGTTTCAAGTGTTATTTGCTTTAATTCGCAGGTATGGGAGCTAACCTCTTTTGTTTTATTATTTTCTTTTTTAAAGGGGCAATAGAGTCAAGTGTCATTTGCAGTGAGCCTGCAGCACTATCAACAAGATGATTCATTTTGCAGGGACCAAAGTTAACACAGGAGTCCTCTGTTAAATTGAGATATGGCACTGAAGTAAATGCCAATGGAATCACTTTCTTAAATTTAGCTACAGCACTTTCAGATAGACATCTAGTGTAGGAATGTTTGCATAATGGCGTGTAGTCCAGTAATAGGAATTCAAAAGTTATTAAATAATGGTCAGATAAATAAGGATTCTGTGGAAAGACTATTAGATGTTCAATATCATCATAGACAAGAACAAGGTCGAAGGTGTGGTTAAAACAGTGAGTGGGTCCATGTACACTCTGACAGAAGCCAATTGAATCTAACAGTGAGCCAAACGCGGCACTAAGGCTGTCATTGTCAACGTCCACATGAATATTAACATCACCTACAATAATTACTTTATCTGTTTTAAGGACTAAACCCGATAAGAACTCTGAGAATTCAGATCAAAATTCAGAATACGGTCCAGGACACTATAATAAATAGAACTGTCCAATCTAGCCCAAACCTAATAGAATAATTTGAAGACGCACATTGGCTCAAAGTTGCACAAAATTTGAAATTCAATTGAATGCATGGATTTGCTCGTTTTATGTTTTCTTGTTACTCAAGGAGGCCTTAACTTGCAAATGCATTTTGTGTTTCTTCAGTCAACAGCAGGTTCTCCAAGAGTATTACATTAGCCTTAAATTACTCTAATGGGTAAATCCAGTCCTGTACTTCTTAACATCACAATTATGTTGCAACACCCCATGACAGTGTGTAAATAAATTAAGGACCCTTTGTTGCTTTTAGTGTCATGCAGAGTGTTGGATTTGACAGGACTGTTTCACATCTGTGTCCAATAGAGCTCTTCCTTTGAATAATAAGTAAAAATAAGCTTGCGTCCTGCCGTACATGTGACTGTTGATGGCAACTGTTGAAAGGACTTTCTCATCATTATTTAAATCTCCTGGGTAACGGCACATTTGGGCTGGCTCTGCGAGGCCAAGCTGCACTTTACATCTGACGTTTCTTAAATCACCTGTGAGGCAAAGATGCATCACAGCATTGCACAGACGAAGAGCAATACAGATATACAACAGGGAATACGCGTGTATCAAGTAAAAGAAGACAATGTTTTACATAATTTAATCAAGTCTTTTACAAAAATGACAGAAATTGGTGCTTAATTTTTAAAATATTAATTACTTACCATATATCTGAGTAATAGAAATACAAATAAATGATTGCTTGGTTATGGAAAACACAAAAAGACCTCATGAATTGTAAAGTGCATATTGAGAACCGTACAGTTTTGTACAGTATGTAAATGGGGCCCTTTCTAAAGCATCAGCATGAGGCAATGTCTTACTCGATTATCGATTCCGTATATCTGCAGCACTACCCCGAACTCATTCTGTTCCCTGCGGAAGGACCACGATCCATATGCATGGAAATAATGTTCCATATGTGACTCCAGTCGAGACAATGTGCAGTGAACACTTTTTGTGTATGTGTTTGTGTGTGTGTTAAAATATACATTCTTAAAATTGTAATTATTGATCTGCTACTTTATAAGAATGTTTTGATTAATCCATCTTACTCCTTTATAGCTGTTGCAGCCCTGTGAGGTGCCTTTGTTTATTTTGCATGGTTGCAGTAGCTGTACTCCTGTCTCGCTTGCTTGGGGTGTGTGTGTGTCTGATGACTTGCAGGAAGTTTCAAGTGATTGCAGAGGTGACTCACTCTTATTCCAGCTCCTGGGGACCCCACCAGCAGCTCGCCAGCTTTGCAGTGATCCAGCCTGACAGAGTCTTGGGCTCTCTCACGTGTGTGAAGATAACTGACAGCTTGCAGCTGTTGTAATAAAAATAGTGTTTTTATGGATAGACATTAAGCAACTTTGGAACTTGAACGTATTTAGAGATGTTCCAGTGTCAGCGCCTGCTGGCTGTCTGTCACTGCTTACAGGCACCCCTAAACGGAGCAGAGCCATCATTAATGTCATTAGCTACACCTGTGTGTTTCCTCCCGCAGCAACCCAAAATACTGTGGAAAAGGTCGGCTCTCTAAATTGGAAAATGAATAATAAAAAGCAAAGTTTATTGATGTAGCACTTTTCAAAACATGTTGCAGAGTAATACGAGACAATGCGGGGCATTGAAAAGATATTTCAATCAACATAGCTTCACTAAAATTTTGTTTTTTTTGCTGCAGTGACTTTAAAGAAGTCGTGAACCTAGATAGCTAACTGACACGAGCAAGCTAAGGTTATACTTCATATCCAAACTCATGCACATTTTAAGGCAGTAGTGGTTGATAAGCATGTCTATGTCCAGGGCTTAGAAAAGGAAAAGGAACCTCTGCATGCTTGATGTGACAAAAAGTCCCCAAAATTAAAGCCCTATGAAGCGGCGTGAAATTCACACACGATGAACTACGATATTCAGAAGCTCCCAACAGCATCTCGAGACGTTGCTCCGTTGTCATGCAGATTGTTTAGTTGTCATCACGAGGTCTAAGTATGGAATTTGAGTTGCCCCTTCGCAGAGTGGGACGCGTTGTCAGTGACGAGGAGGACGGTGAAAGGGAGTTTCACAGCTGTAATGCTTGCATCTGTCAAATGGGATGCATTGCATTGTGGGATGGTTAGGAGAAAGTCATGTCGTGGAAACTACTTGTTTTTTTGGCCTGTGTATCCTAGGATTGAGAGAGCACCACCGACAACGAACAGTCAAAAGTGCTTAGTCTAGATTGATGTCTCCAGTCTCCCTGAAAGCCCATGCAAGTTGATGAGCACCTGGGGGCCGACAAAGCCAGATTCCCTTCAGCACTCCAACAGTGACATCAACATTATTGCTGCTGACAATGCCAAGCCCCGAATCTTTGATTTTTGTTTTCTCCACCTCCGCTGTGCACTTCGACCAAATTTGACTGAGTGCACATTCAAAGGTAAGCATGCTGCTGAAATAATAAAACGCACAGCCTTGATGTACGACGATAGAGCCACACTTGTATAGAAACTACAGTTACACTCAGACATCTTGAAAACGATGCTGCTACATTCTAAGATGCATTTGCTTCTGTCGGCACGCATTAAATCTTAACGTGCTTTCTTTTATTGAAATGCCAAAAACACGAGTCCTCCTATCATCTTTTGATGCAACTCCTTCATCCCCGTGTAAATATGGAGAAAATGAAAAGTCGCGATAAATAATGAGCCCAAAGCAGAGAGGAGGAAGATAGAACCTTTCATCTGACTTTTTGCCGGCAAGTAAACATGGATGTAAACAACACTGGAATGAAAATGCTTTAAACCTCTTTATAGCGTTTTCCTGCACACTACCTGTGGGTTAAACATGTTTTGTGAGCTGTAATCTAAATGATATGACTGTGCTGTGATGGAACACATCAGTCTTGGTATTAATATTGACATTTCTTACCAAATGTGTAAAAAGCAGCATTTCATGTGTTGAAAATGTCTCAACAAGCCACCTATTGTTTTAAACTGGTTGACTATGTCCTGAAATGTTTATCAAAAAGGCTCTAGTTTACTGGGAGTCAGGGTTCTAGTTCCAGAGCTTCGCAATTCACAATTCAGTATTCAGCATGTTTTTTAGAGCTCAATGATACACACCGTGTCTGTTTAGTGAGTAGGACTGACTTTAAACACAACTTCTGTTTGTTTCCAAGAAAACTATTCAGGGCACCTTTAAGTAACACGGCTATAAAGAAAACACCCACCGTGATCCATCCCACAGAAATGCAGCAGTTTTTAGAGCTTCACCAACCTAATTCTCTCAACTCTATAGGGATGGCAATGTTGGTTGGTCAGTCAGTCAGTCAGTCAACAACTAGCCTATTGGATGGTTTCCTGTGAAATTTTATACAGATATACATGTTCCCCTCCGCGACCCGGCCCCGGATAAGTGGTGGAAAATGGATGGATGGATGGATACATACTCCCCAAATGATGAATCTTAAAGACTTTGGTGATCCCATGACTTTTCCTCTAGTGCCACCAGCAGGTTACAGTTCTTACTAACTCGACATCTGGACTGGCACAACATTTTGCACGGGCATTCATGGCCCATCAGCCTCAGCTGCAAATTAGCATGCTAACATAAGATTATGATCATGGTAAACATTACACCTGCTAAATATCAGCATGTTAGCATTGCCATTGCGAGCATGATAGCATGCTGATTTTCGCATTTAGAGAGTTTCATTCACAGAGCCATGTACATTCTTGCTTAATGATCTCTGCCAGCATTATTAAATAATTTCTTTCTACACGTCACAGCTATGAATGATAGATATGACAAATAAACCACGGTTAAGGTATGGTTAATGTTAGCCTTCACTCTGTACTGGAATTCTGCAACGCCTCCAAGCCGAGCCTGTTTCTGTACATCAGCCATTCCCATCCATGACTTTGAATCATGCGGCGACCTGATGATTCAGCTTCAAGCAAAATGATTTTGCTTGTCAGGTTTAATTTTACAAAGCGTCAATTAGCTTTCTACATTTTCCATATCCGGACACCTTCAACAAGACAAATTCTTCATTATTCAGTTACATGGTAATGGACGTGGTCATAAATCCACACCAGCCAATCTCCAAAGAGCACACTCTTAATTTCCAGCCTGACCACTCAGCTTGAGCTGCTAGTTCAGTTTGTCTAAGCTTTTTTCCAATGATATACTCCACATGCTACCATGCTACAGTGAGCTTTACAAGGTTTGCTGAATGTTAAAGCCCAGGCCGGTTCTTACCGTACGCCGGTGCTAACAATCTCTCATGGGACTGATGCTGCCGCCACACACCTGCTCACGCTCGGCCTCCTCCCTCATCTGCCCAAACCTGTGTTTCATTTCCGTCGTGCTTCTCTTTCCAGTACAATAAATTAGATCATGGAAGGGAACTGATAGCTGTCCGCTTAAATCTAAATTGTTTCTCTCAGGCTCCTCAACACTTGACACTGTGAATGTATGCTGTCAAGTGCTTTGACCTTGGGAAACATTCCACTTGGAATCCCGAAGAGATTTGTCAAAGTGTTGATGGTGAGTGAACGCAGAGGAAACATCGGGTCTTCATGGATCTTGGTTGAGGATGTGAACGCATCGCATACCAGATAACGTTCACTGTGTTTCATTTGAACACAGAGACCTTTTCTGAACTGTTTCCACGAATTATATTTGAAACGTCTACATTATTAAGAGCAACAGGGGAGCTACAGCTCAACAGTACCAGCCTGACAGTGTTGATGCCTCAAGTGACACTGGATTTATATTCCATTTTTATTGCAGTAAACTCTGGATTTATCTTCCTTCCTAAAGACCCAATTTAAGTTCAAGCATCACCTAAAAAATATACTTAGAATTTTAGAAAAGGCAAAAACGCAGTTTCTAAATATTTTAACTGTTCGTCTCATACATACATGCATAGATTCCTACCTACACAGATGTCCTACAGAAATGGCGCATGTGATGGGGAGTATTTTCAGCAGCTTTAATGAGTGAGATGTGTGTCTCATTTTCAGTTTGCTTTATTTGAACATGCAGTAATCAACCTATCAAACAAAGCAGTGCAGAGACAAAGTCAGTAAAACGTCAAATAAACTTGATGTTCATGTAGACGAAACACAGCTTCTGCAGGTCACCACGGCTCTGTCTCACCCTGTAGCTTGGGAAATAAACTGCAACACATGAAGCGCGACGCACCAGAAGAGGGGACATGAGGGGACTATGTGGAGGCTCCTTTAAAAAGTTCAGTGCTTCTCTTTGATTGATAATCCTATCGATTAATTTCCTCGATGGAGCCGTCATGCATGACTTGAGGTTCAATTGGTGAAACCTCTCCCTCTCTCTCTCTCTCTCTGTCTCATCCCTGCCTTCCTCACAATTTGACCCTCAAAAACGACAAATGGAGGTAACAGGGTCAAGGTGAAGGACATGAAATGTGTGTTTGCTTGATTACACTGCACATAAGAAATGTCAAATTACCATGGGGATGCTACAACGCAATGCCACAGCGAGCGCTGCTGATGGATTACACTGACATGGCAGGCATGCTCAAAATAGCCTGGCTGAACTGAGCGCCGCTCACAGTAATGATTCGCAGTGAGGATACAAGCTGCAATCTAAACTGATCATCTCAATGATCAGTGGGGGAGCAGTGTGAATCATCAGTTCAAACACAGTGTTTCATCTGCTCGGAAGGGACATTGACACAGATCACACAGGGTCAAAAGCGATTGCTTCATGAGGGAGTCAGTCCCTTGTCTCAGACAACAGTGGCAGCCTGCTCTACATGACACGGTATTTCAATGGAGTTCTCATAGTTTAGCAGCATTATTCACTTCTCTCCTTTCAGAGTTCTAACAAGTGTGACTACCAACACTTCTAACGCTCACAAAGTAACATGTTGTATCTTGTTTGTTTATTCAGTGCACAAACCGAAATGTAAAAATGACTTTGTGATTTCCCGGATCATGTGAGACATGACCAGTAATGTGACATAACAGTGGTGTTAATATTATAATCAATCCATTCTGACTTTATATCGTCTTGTGTTTCCTTTCCCATCACATTTAACCTTGTCAACAGATTAAATAGCTGTTACAATTTTACAATATGCCTTTTTGCAGTTTGCGCATGCATTACAGTGAGTGCAGCTCAAGTTGTGCTGTCCTCAAGGCTCCTGCTGGATGTGACTCTGGCCCACTGGCAGCCTGCACTCACTGATTATAAAGGTAACAGCAGTAAATGAGACTCTGACAGAACACGACATAGGTCATTAATGACTCTGGGCCGTCCGTGCACTGTTGCATATCATCTAGATAGTAGAAAAAGTGAGTGCTTAAAAATGCTATAAATCAAACACGGTGCAATAGATATTTTACAGTACGAGAGCAGCATCAATAACATTGTGTAATATGTGTGATTGAGTGCGAGAGAGCTTAATTTAGCAACTGCAGTGTCATAAATACAAATGACATTGTCCATGTAAGGGAAGATGCAGGATAAAAGATGCCCAGGTTTAGCTTCTCAATAACATGGTGGACATTCAGGGTGTGGTGGTCTGCGAGGTGAATGGGCATTTACAGTAACCCCACTGATCCAAGTTGAATTCACAATTAGTTTTTTGCTGTTTTTGCTGTGTCTCATGTAACTATGGCCAAAGCCTTACCCTTACATCCACCAAATATTTAACCTAAACTCACCTAAACAATAATATAACATTTTGAATGGTAATTTATGTTTCATAAGTGTGCCAGATTCACCATTATCCCCATTATCACTATGGTTATTTTATGGACTACCTCCTTTGAGTTTGGGTGGACCATTTTTTTGATTTGGTGCCTCATCATTCTAATCATTTCACTTGATCATTTAAAGGTGAAAACTACAGCTTTCATGTCATTCACACAACAGCAAAGATGACTTGTAAATTGTAAACTAACTTCTCTTGTATAGCGCTTTTCAACCGTAGCACTTCCCAAAGCCCTTTGCACAATGGTCTCATTCACACACCGATGGCGGCAGAGCTGAGTTGTGCTTCTGACTTTGTGTTGTTGTGTGTTGAAAGCAAAAGAGGAATAGCGGTACACGCTGCACAGGCCGTAACCAGTCACTGATGCAGCCAGCAGAGTCTCTTAGTTCAATTATTAAATCCTGATGTGTCCTGCCAGCCAACACACTATGGCCAGTTTCTTTGTAATTTCTGCCAATTAGCTTCACTGTGTAAATCAATATAAAATCCAAACCTGAGTCATAAGCTTAGCCTTTCAATAACGCACAGACCACACATACTTGTCATTGCCCTGTGCACACACAGTATGTTTATCTTTGAAACGACCAGTCAAATTGAAGGATTTCCTTTAGCCGTGTGACTTGTTTCATTCATTTATCGCAAATGAATACAAAGCAAAAACCATGCACTGTCTTTGCTGTCTTGGGCACGCCAGTAACAACAAAGTAGACCTCATTTCCTCAGAAGAATCTGTTTGGAGTCAGGGGGTTCCCCAAGTGGTTCCCGAAAAGAGTTTCAGTGCAGGATACAATGCACCCTTGTCAACGAGACGAACAATAGAAGATGTCACAGCATACAGTCTCTGTGTTCAGTACAGTATGCCAACATACCTGCTGCCCAAGGCAAGATAGAGACGCAGGGGAGAGGAGGAGAGGAACACTTGGCAAGGAAATCTTATCAGATGCTTTGGCACAGCGCTGCGGTGAGGTATTGTTTTTATATTTATATAGGAGGATAGCGGGTGCATTGGACTGCAGTCTAGTTTAAGCTATTACCCATGGGTTTAGATGCATTGTGTTATAGGGCAAGAACAGCCCCTAAGTATAGCAGAAAACATTACAGGATACATATTGCAGAAAACATCTTGCACTCACTCAATGACATTGAATCTCTCAGTGAGTTATATGAACATGAAGGATTTTAGTACTGTTAATGTGTTTAAACATGTGAGGGGAATCACAGCACACAATGATTTACACTTGTAGACAATTATGTCTTTGCTTCTAACTGTGAAATGTTTCACTGTGCTGGATTAAAATGGTACGTCAGACTTGTAGAAAAAGGGGGCAGAGGCTTGCAAGTGACAGATTGCACACATTGCAACTTTGTGTGTGTGTGTGTGTGTGTGTGTGTGTGTGTGTGTGAGAGAGAGAGAATGAGATTTACCTGAGAGTCTAGGCTATTACATCATAGCTGAAGTGCGGCCACAGAATTCAGTTTAACGGATGTCGCATCTCCAAAGAGACAATACTGAGCCTGTGTAGCCGTCACGTGTAAAATGAGTGAAAGACCCAGACTCTGGGTCCCATGAATGAACGACTTGAAGTTCATATCAAAACATCTACTCAATGACACATCACTACTTTCCATCAAGTGTGGCTGCTGTCAGGATCACATGTGTCCCGTGGTCAACAGTATTTTTATGTGACAATGACTTATTGTAGATGAAATAAACACCCAGTTGGTTGTTTCTGCTGTTAAACTTCAGCCACTACACAGCCATCCTAACAGTGGCAAAAATAATCTATGGGATTACATGTACAGTGAAACAAATAATTGAATGTAGAGTCCCTCTTTAAAGGAAAAGACTGGTATTCTGATATTCTATATTTTGCTATTGTCTTCCAATCCCATGAAAAGACCAAATCCAACATTAGTCCATGCCTCAGTTTCTCAGAACTTTGTGATTTACCTCTGTGGCACTCAGCACCAAGCCCATTTATTCATTCTGACAACAATACAGCATAGCACGTACATGCTTTCATTGTTGAATGAGGCTAAATTATTTCCTAAAACAGCTGGAAGGTTTTTATCACAAATTACCAAAATGAGAGTAAAAAGTGCTTTTTTGAGGGGACAGGTTTCTATATTGTGGCTCAGTGATGTGCTTTTAACAGTTTTTGGAGCTCTGCAGCACAGAGAAGAAGACATATCAGACTTTGGATACACACACACACAATACTTTCAAAGGATACTTTCATTGTTGGTTTGCTTTTTATGGGATTTTTTGCATATAAAATAAATAAAGGCTATCACCCGACATATTCTTAAACATTATATTATATCCAAATGTAATTGTAAAATAATTGTGTGTCTTATTTGATGGAGCTGAGGCACACTCTTAGATTAGCAGTGTGATATTTGGGGATTATAGACATGTGTATTTTGACTCGCATTAATCATGTACTGCAAAGCAGTGAGATGTGTCTCCTCTCTACGTAGAGCTCCTAATGAGTAGGCTGCCACTGTGGCCTTGCTGAGAATGCTTGCACTGTGTTTGATCTCCTGCCGTGCACACTGATAATAAGCACTGTGCTTTTCACTTGAGGCGCGGAGAGGGGCTGATTGCTGGCCCATGCTAAAACCCTGAATGCTTCATTCACCCGAACCATGTTGACCTAAAAAAAAAAGCTGGACCTACTCTGGACCACAGAGAAGGAAACGGTCAAATCACCACTCTTTTGTTTCGTTAGTTGGTCATTCCTCCGGGGACAAGCTCGGCTGGTGGATTGCCAAGATTCATTAAAGCCCTGCTCCACATTCTTGCATAGTCTTTTGGACATTAGCAGCTTTGTTTCTGTTTCGCGCATTTGCTTTCCCCCTCTCTTTAATCTTCTTCTGCCTCTCCCGGTCTTTCTCAGGCTCTTCATCTCTGTCTCTCTTTGCGGCTCACACACTCTGTGACACCTAGGCCAAAGGATGAGGTCTCAGCAGCACATCGAAAAATGAAGGAAGTGTTGTTGATAGAGCAGAGAATTGCCCTTGTTGGTCCCTTAAGTGAGGCTGCAAAATTAGGTAGCCATGGTGATATAACTCCATAGCTGCCACTGAGGCTCCATTTAGCAGCTTACCACATGGACAGGTATCGACCATTCCCCTTTGGGCACCCGGTAAGCCTCAGCCTATACCTCCTGATAAAAAAAAATCAAAATGCATTAGTACTCAGGGCATAATAGGGGGTAAACAGAGGGCCAAATCCAGCAGGGAAGAATGAATGACAGCTGTGATAGGTGGCTCCTTTTGTTTGTTTTTTCACCACTCTTTCCATTTTTGGCTGGCACAGCCACAGGGTGAAAAACCCTCAGTGAGGAAACATGTTGAAGCATACCTCTAGATGCATTCCTCATCCACTGCATTGCCATTTAATTTCCCCAAAGATGAGTTAGTGCTGGCCAGCGTGACGTTGCTGCAGGCCGCTCCCACACACAATGAGCAGCCCGGTGAGCTGTCATGAAATTGTCACTACAATGGAGTTCAGACTACCAGTATGTTGTGTGGCCAACAAAGCGCTTATTCTGCCCTCCCCCATTTTTCAAAATGCTTATACTTCGACAACATTTGGCGAAGAAAAATCACCCCGTGTTCCGCGGTGGTCTTCCTCTCTAATGTGTTATCAACAACTGCACACACGCCACCACACACACACAAACATCGCACGCACATTGACCTGAATTAATATGCATGGAGTAAACATTTTGACTGCTTCATAAACTAGCTGACAGGTGGGAAATATAATGTGATTTTATTATGCTGATTTCATGTTCTGTCAAGCACCTCTAATGGCAGCAGGCGCGCCGGACAGACTGGACTGTAAACAGTGTTCATTGTAAATCCGCTTTATGTTTTTATGCACTTCCTCCCTCAGAGGGAATCTTAATGGTCTGAGTGCAAATTTCTTTTTGATGAAGTCTTATGTGATCTGATTACTCTTAATGAGCCAATCTGCAGGCACCCTGCTGTAATATCTTGCTCATGATGGTGTTAATTTGTGGTAACGTGGACCCCATTGCTTCTCACCTAACCCACTAAGATATGAGCGCTCCTGCTGTAGCTTTGATACGATATGGCTCCTCTGAGTGCTGTGAGGGCGGGGCTTTGATTGATTAAGCTATAATGCATTTAGAAATTTCACACTTATGCGGATCGATTGTTAAATAGCAGAGCTGCACGTGATATATGAGCTTTTTTATTTAAAGAAATACCATGATGTGCATTACACTTGTTGCAATCCAGGCAAAAATACTCAGCATTTGCTTTCAGCTTGTTTTGAAATAAGCAAAGCCCAAAAGCGGCGCATGTTAGGGCCAGCAGTGTTGGAGAGCGCCAACTCTATTTGCCACTGAGCACCAAGTATTGTCATGATAGAATGTCCTTCAAGTTCCCTCTGAATGCTGGCAATCTCTCTTGAAAGCTGTTCATATTTTTTCCAGGCAGGAGGAAAATCAATGGCTAAGCTAAGTAATGAATTCCTATTGGCCAACAACAGTAGGTGCACTGGCACTGCCAACTGTGCATCCTGGGTAGTGGGGGTCTCCAAACGGAGACTCCAGATAATGTGCTGGAAAGCAATTTCCCTTCTCCCAGAAGAGCCAGAATTCACCCTTTAAAGACCACTCTCACCACGACATCCTAATCAACACAGCACGGTCGCCCCTGGCTACTGCGTCCTGATATGTCTCTGGACATATTAATTTTTCTTACAGCCTTTCCCCTGCAGTTGTGGAGTTTCAAAAAGTTTCATAGCTGACAGGAGGGACACGCCCTTTTCTAAGGCACATTATCAAATGGAGCCTTGTTTATTTTTGTCTGACCCAAAAACCTCAAGGGGCATATGAAGAAAGTGATGGGTGACTTTTGAATTTTGAGATATTATTCAAGTGCTGTTCAAGTAAAGCACCATGCTGGATCTACAGCCTGTTTCATAGTCTGTTTCATTATGTGATGAAATTGCATCACTGAAATGAGTCGCTCCCAACCGCCCGTCGGTGTGATGCAACAACTCAAAAAATGTACTCGGGGCACGCAGCTCGCAGCCATGAGCAACACCTATGTTGGCACTTTATTGTCTACGTACTGTGTTTCTATGTGGCTGAAGGGTAACAAAAAGTCAAAAGGTCAAAAAATGTGTCAAGACGTTTAAATAACAGGAAGAGTATCAACGCTATGTATTGACACAATACAGTAGCAAATTAATAAACCACTTTAACAAAATAATATATATATTACCATCAGGAGTTAGAGGAGACTAAAATAGAGATAGAAGGAGAGTGAATATTAGAAACTCGACTCCAGATGAATGCTAATGGTGCTCCGTGTCTGCTAAATGTATAGAACAGCGGCTGTTTGCTAACACATTAGCAATAACAACTTTAGAAGGCTACAATATGTCAAACATGAATGTGATGTTGTTGTGGAGTTGCCTGCTCACATTACATGCTCAAACTATTGAAGATTGAATTGAATGGAATCTGGTGGTTCTAAATTAGCAGGCGTGACCTGCAAATCGTCCGGGATTAGGGAACCATATGTCACGGAAATACTAATAATCATCATCATCATTCAAAGCTAATACAGCACTCAGCCCATTTATAGAACGCAAGCCAAACAGCAGGCAGGCAGCATCAACCGCAGCACAGCGAGAGCAATTTATGGCTGCAGTGATGTGTCTTGGCTATGATCGGACAGTTTGTAGAGAACAATGAGGATGGAGGAACAAGCCATCTGCAATCTGCTCCCACTTTGCAGACTTTGGACCTGAAACAGCAGCTAGCGGATAGGAGGGAAAATATTGGCCGTATTTTATTTTGGTGCGGTGCTTTTTCAGCGCACACAGTTTGTTTTCAAACTAAACGTTACTCGAAGTGTTCCATATGCAGTCCTCTTCCCTTCCTGACTGCAGCCACCCCCATCCTTGCCCTGAAAGGAGAAAAATGTTGAGGTGTGAAATTGGGAATCACTTGGAGCGCTATGTTCTCATCTCTCTTATCAGCTGACCCATTTTTAATGGGATTTCCAATTCCATGTGTGTGGTGGGGGGGGGGGGGGGGCATCTTGTGCGGTGAACACATTTGGCCAACCCCCACCGAGAGGGAGATTTAAGGCTCCCATCCACACATAAACATTCGTTTAGAGTATGCATGTGCACCCCTACAACCAGCTGAAATGCACACACACATATAAACCAATACTCAGTCAGCAGGTACACACACGAGCATGTTTAGAAATGTGCCTTTAGCAATTAAAATGCTCTGCCTAAAATGGACGAGTAAATTCATCAGCATCTGCAAATGAAACACAAGCATGCACACACACAAACACGCACACGTAATGACATATCTGATCCACCTCCCTTATGCATGCATTTAAGGTTTTAATACACAGGAATTCTTGTGGTAATCAAACCGTGCACGTCATAACTTTAATTTACAAGATTTACAAGCATTATTTCATTATTTTTATTACATCAACAATTCCCATCATCCCATTGTAACATATTTCGCCATTATAATTAACATGGCCGGTGTTGGGCACTCCTTGCAGCTGTGTGAATAAAGAAGTGCACCCCTGAGCACCCCACAGAGCTACAGTACTCTCCAAAGATCCACTGGCCATTTTCATTGTAATGAAAGACTATGGCTCTTTTTATGTGTGTTTTTATGTGTGTCATAAACTTGGCCTGCCAGGACCATGATAGAAATAAATGAAGTTTAGTGTTTTTACACTACATGATTGTATTTCACTCTGTTGGTTGAACTGACGTCCATATATGTATATAACCCTATTCAGTCTTGGACCCATATGTCTTATAACCTGTTTTTTGCAAATATGTATTTATTGTTATACATAAAACCAACACTAAATCAAACCAAACCTTGATTTTGTATGAGCCTGTTGCTGAGCCGACAGGCTGGCTCCATTCAAATGAATGAGACACGGTCTAAACGCAGCCTATAACCATTACCATGAGCTAACCTTTTTGACCTGACAGATGGACACATGTCAAACTCTATTACATCTAACTGTGACAAAGTGTCGTCATGCTGGAGAATTCCTATAATGTATTATGTGTCAATCTTCAAAGTATGATGACCTACTGATCTAAACAAATGGTAAATGAAGGTCTCATGAATCTGTGTGTTTACTGTGAAGAACACAGAACACTGTGTTCTGCACACACACGCAAACCTTACCTCTCTGACGTACCCTAGAACTGAGTGCTAAGCATCGCATCTTAAATTGTTGATTATACGATAGCCTTCATCTGTAAACTCCACTCTTATGTTTTATTTAAGGCTTCTGGGGCAAAAATAAATCACGCAGGAGTCTGCAATGCACACACACACACACACACACACACACACACACACACACACCCACACATAGAATGTGTTGCAGCTACTTACCATTACTAAGATGAAAAGTCATCTCTTCATGGCCTTTGATCCTCTGTTCTCTACATCCTGTTGGTGCACAGAGCTGGATAATGAATCAGCAACGACGCTCCTGAATAATATATCCCTGCATGGATTCAGAAATTTGGTTTCAAAGCATGGCCTTGGATTCGTCACATAAGCAACAAGCTGCGGCGGCTGAGCTGAAGCGAACCAGGCTCGACGATTTGACCGATGGATCTGTGACTGGATTTGGGTAGGAATCAACTTCTACGTCGCCACTGGGCTCCGCGTACAGTGTGGCATTGTTAGTGGAACCTCGCCATGCAGAAACACATTTTATACATAACGGCTGAGGTAATACAGTTTACAGAGAAAGTCACGGTTGCCGCAGTGGTAAATTAGCTGTGTACATTAGATAGTGATGCTATTAAGTGGACACTGAAAGACTGGGCAGTACTGTGGTAGCTCTGCAGTATCATAGGCAATGAACCATGATGCCCTGCAGGGAGATCCCAGTGGAGTTCTTTATTCTTTAGAATGGGCAGTATACCATAGAAAAGTAGCATAGTATGGCAAAGTGCAGGAAAGTGCTATAGAGGTAGAGCAATATTAAAGCTTTTTATCCTACACATTCTCAACATTAGAGCAAGACAAGGCAAAATAGGAAATGCTTCCATAGTTCCCCCAAGGCATTTTAAGTATGCTGCCAGACCTTTTGAAAGCAAGAAACCGATTTACTCAAGATTTACAGATTGTGTTCTCAAAGTTATTATGGGTCTGTACGCTCTAACTACAGCCACAGCTTCTTTTTGCGGTTAAGGCCACCATTGAATCTCTGCAAGGTCCTGAGCCAGGTTTGATTTTGGCGCCTCTGACACACAATGCTGGTCGCAGCAATTATTTTCCAGCAGCAGTGAGGCCCAAGTTTTACTACCACACCGAGAATAACTGTAAATAACACAATTCACTGCTGAATATCACACGAGACAGGCTGTGTTGAGCAGGCGATAAGTCTCTGACAAGAAAATCAAGACCTGTATCGTTGAAAAAATCCCACTACACACACACAAACACATACAGGCATTTTTTTAACATTTCATATACACTTTTATGTTACAGATAAAGTTATAGCTCCCCTTGTACTCTTATAATTAGCCTTCCGTATAAGTCATTACCTATGTGAGCCAAATTGACTCTATTGTGTCAAAGATATTGTTTTTGCCAGGAGGTGATTAGCTTAGCTTAGTCACGCCACCTAGCAGCTGAAATAGTTACAGCACATAATTGCCCATAAAATCACAATGCTGGGTTGTTTTTTTTTCATGTCTCCAAGTGTAAAGTTGTCAACAGGCCAACAAACAAGGTAAACCTTTTTAAACAGTGAGCTTTAAATGTGCTGGCAGGTGTATTCTTGAACTTTAGTTTCCCTTAGCTTCCAGTGTTTACAGTGTTTCCAGTAAACTAAGCTAACCACCTCCTGGCTTGAAGCTCCATACTCAGGCATGGGAGGGATATTGATCTTCGTATTTAGTCATGTGATGTGAATAACCATTTATAGCCTAGCATGAATTCTTTAACAGTGATAACCGTTAGCGCCGGTATTATGAAGCATACTAAACTGGCACCCCAAACATCTGTTCCTGGGCAAAGCCCCATGTTTGCAGCATCCTATATCCATGCATTGTTCAAGTTTGTCAGAGACACTTAAATTGTTGGGGAAGTCATGTTGAGTTATTTGTAACGCTGAATTGATCTTATCTGCCAAGAACAAAAGCATGTCAGGCACAGACAGATCAGATCAGGGCGGATTTAAGAGACACTACAAAGCAGGGATTGTATTTGACACTGCAAGCTTCTCAATTATCACATTATCACATTATTTGTAATTCCAGACCTCGGCAATTAGGTATTTTCTCCCACCACATTTCTCCAGAGAATCATTTATGCTAAAAAAAGGTTTGTCCAAACGTACTCTTTAAGGCTTCAGTCACAGCTGGATGCTTCAGTTGTTCGCTACAACGGCATCACGCGGCCACACAGAGCGGCAAGGCCTCAGAGCTGTTGGGATCAAGAACTGAACCTGGTACATGCACTGAAGCGAAATGACAGTGAGCTCCTCTAATCCGCCGCTTTAATCCACCTCTGCTAAAGGCAACTTGCCCGCTTTTAGCAGAGGTGCATCGCTCACCAGAACACCTGATTCAGTAGGCACAGTAGCCAAATGGCTGAGATCTACAGAATACAATCTGGAGAACATTTTATTATTGTGATGCGATAACAGAGAGAAACCGGTCCCAGGAATGTGCAGACATGCATTGTATTCAGTGACAGCTTTGGGAGCCATTTTTAGTAGCATTAAACTGTTTATAATGACTCTGTTTTCTATGGAATTCTCTCTGTGGTAGTGGAAAGTGAATACTCTAAAGGCTTTATATAGCTGCCCGTTGCACCAGCTATATGTAAGTTCTCTCTGAAGTCCACACCAAACCATACGTTGAAACTAGTTAGTTACTAAAGCTGTGTCGATGATTGGTTGCAACACAGAGACGGAAGGTTCATTTTAGCTAGCTTAGCTCGACTTAGCTAAGTCCGCACTATCCAAAATATTGTCGGCTGTAGCCAATAACATTAACAGGGATGTAAACTAGGGCAGAACATTATGAGAAACGAGTATACATCAATTTCATCATAAATGTCCAAGGGGTCTATCATGGAGAACGTGTTGCAGACTCAAAACAGGTGGGATATTTGCTCCTCCTCATCCTCCCAATTATTTCACCCACTAAGTTAGAAATTATGTTCGCACTAGGCTATGTTTGAAATAAAACATTGCTGGTGCAACCCAGTGCAGGTCTCAAAACCAATTTTATGTATGTGAATGAATAAGCTGATCAAATATAAAGTCACAGTCAGTGTTCTAGTTGAACATTCTTCTTCAGCGTCTGTCTCCTGTTCCCACTTTCCATTACAGCATTACATCCCGATTACAGGTGGGGAGTAAATCTGTTTTCCATTCAGCACCATAATCTCGTGCGTGTTTGGGATGATCTTAGATTCACTCATTACATGCAGGCTTTTATTCCCAGGATTATCAAACTGACTGATGGGAAATGGTTTTGCTTTGCGGAAGGAATTCTCGGGCCTGCACGCCTCTGATAACAAGAACGCAAATTGGCAATGTCTTTAAAGAGAGTCGTTTCAAATGAAAGGGATGGGCGTTCAAAATTAGCCTCTGGGAGACATGGCTTGTAATTTGATTGATGGCTTTTGCTGAATGTGTAATGATGAAGAAAGCTGTAACATATGATCGTGGGGATGTCTTTTCTTTAGAATAACAAAAGAATTGGAAATAACACGAGATAAGCATAAAGCTGCCTAATATGTCCTGAAGCAAAAGCTAAAGAAGTGACGTTAAGTTAAAGTGGTGGCGGTGGGAGCATTACTTAGGATTTTTAATGGACGTCTCCAGACTTGTTCCCCTGTGTACATTTTGGCCGCAGGATAGTCTAATGACGGCAACTCTCACCACCCCATTCACACACAGGTTTAGCACATCTAATACATTGTCTTTGGCTATTACCCCTGACAGAAAGTAAGGCTCACAAGCTCCAGCTCATTCCGTTTTGTGTTCCACCAAGGAGCACAATAATGAGGGTAATAACATCTGCAACACATGGACTCTTCAACTCGGTAATGGAGATTTGATTTACTCGTATCTGCCCTCTGGGTCTGAGTTGCATGAGGCTGCAATCGCGCACGAAGATTTCATGCTCAGTTCCAAACAGCTTCTCTTTTTGTGTTTGACTGTGTTTTTGGTCGGCTGCACTGGCGAACGTAATTTCTATTTATTTTTGAGACGTGTCAATAAGAGTGAGGGAGAACTAGTTTGTTTTTAAGATATCAGCTTGTATGCTGCAAATCTGATGAGATGGGCCCGAGATCAGAATTGAAAATGCGTGACTCCTGTGACTCCTCCTCAGACAGATTAGATAACAATGGCCGTGGTCATGTGTCAAGGTAGAAACTCAAGACATTTTTCGGCTGCAGTGCAACATATAAGAATTCACCACCAGTGCTTTCGAGAGGGATGCACAATGCTCATTATCTTTGAATTATCTTAAACTGTTAAGATAAATTGATAACTGTTCAACTGTTCAAAATACTGTAGACGCACTTAAGAACGCTTGACATAATGGTATGCATGCTTCATACATACTGTGTTTTTCAAAGCAACCACAGAACACTGTAGTCAGGAGTGAATTTGTAAAGAATTGAAAAGAGAGACAGAGAGAGACAAAGACAGAGATGCACCCATTTTACATTAATTATAGTCAGTGGTGGAAGAAGTACCCAAAACCTTAACCCTGTACAACAATGTAAAAACACTAAAAAACATTAGAAGTAACAGTACTGCATTCCTTTTGGTGGAACTGATAATAACTCATAGGCATCTGAAATATGACAAGTTTTCTAAGGAGATTTGTATTGTATTTTATTACCTTATCATATGTTTATGATAATGTAATATACAATCTTAATTTGAAAAGAAACAACTCACTACAGCTGTCAGATAAATGGAGTGGCGTGTAAAGTAGAAAATGGAAAGAAATACTCCAGTAAAGTGCAAGTACCTCAAATGTGTACTGAAGTACAGTACTTGGGTAAATGTACTTAATTACTTTCCACCACTTATGATAATTTATAAACATGCAGTGCAAAGAGAATACAGCCCTTCAAACACCGACTTACCATGTCACCATATATCTCATGAAATGAAATATAATGTAAAATAAAAAAGAAAGGCCTGTACCTGACTACTTGATGGCAGCAGTAATAAAAGGGAAATCCTAATGTTTCCTTATGTGGACTGCAGTCTTACACTCTTGCTAATTATCTAGCATACCATACCCAAACACTGGAAGGTACAGTATATTACACATGCATCTCCCAGTTTTGACAAATTAGTTTTATTGCCTGCCTGATAGTAGCAGGTGCTGCAGCAATGACGTAATCCTGCCCATAGTCAGATCAGAAAATGCTCATTTGTGTTAGTTCAATTATAAAATACGATATATTGTTTTTTTAATTTGTAGGACTTGTGCAGTCATCCGTGTCTCCTACAAATTACATTTATTTAGAATTAATTTGTTTTCCCAATTACGATGTGGTGAGAAATGTGACCGCTGCCTGGATTGCATGAAGTGCTACATTAACGCGCTGTGCCTGACTAGCAAAGGGGTGTTTCGGGTCGGGGGCTGTGTGTACAAAGCACAGGACTGATACCAGACACCGGGGTTTACAGCCAGTGGTTAGGGTTAGGCAACAAAAGCACTTTAGGTTAGGAGAAGACTATGGTTTCAGTTCAATATTAATAAACATATTGTGTCTCAAGTCATTGTGGACCTTTTCTGTATTAAACCAGAACGTGATCTTTAACCAAGTGCTGTGAGTGCCTAATCAAATTTAATCAGTTGTCAGTAACAGCATTTTTGTGAGTTGACGACATATTAGTAAAAGTAAGAAGGCATTTCCAAATTGCAAAGTAGCTGTATATAAGCAGAATTTCTAGGAGACCGGGTTGGTGCAGCACCCTCACTCCCCACCTCCCTCACCTTAGACAGCTTGGACATGCTGTGTCTTTGACAGGACTTGCTAGCACTTAACATTCTCCTGAAAAATGCAGACCTTTTCAGTTAAATTCAGTTGCACCGTTAAGAGAAAAACAGAACTGAAAGTAGCTGATTGTGGTGGAGACTTGCGTTGTGACACAAAGCAACAGGTTTTGTGCAAAGAGGCTGACTGTGGTGCAGATGTAAGAAGCCTGCTAGCTGAATATTGAGTGTTAGTGCCTTGCTGCCATCAGATCTCCTCAGTATTTTATATTGCTGCGGCCGCTGTGTTGTAACTCTCCATTCTTCAATGATTCATGAGAGGCCATTTCTTCACCTGTTAGGATCTTGCCCCCAGGCTGGGCATGTAGTTCTGCTCTTGTCATGCTGTCTATAAAGAGAATCATATTAGCAGCTCTAATTTTGATAACTCCAATCAGCAGATTTACATCTGGGGGTGAAGCCTGACCTGCTGCCTGCTACGGACATCACAGGAGTCATTGGAAAACAGCACGGTGTGAATTCCGGTCACGGTGAGATTACATTTTTCAGTGATATCTGTTGATATTTAGAGACAAATTGTAACAATTACCATGTCGTGGCTATTTAGGAATGCAGAGTCTGAATAGACCTCACTTCTATATCAATGTCAGGTTGGCTCTCACTCACCCTTCTGTCTGGATCCTGAACACCAAGTGAGGGGAAAAGAGAGGAAGGAATAATTGATGTGAGTAAGGCATGACAATGCATGCAATCATGGTGAAACGTTTTGCCAATAACATCACACAACGCAAGCACGGGCTGCCAGAGCACAGTGCCCTAATGGCTGCTTTATGTGGCATCAATACTGTCATCTTCTCGTGAGATCGGATATACAGGGTATAACGCTCTACTTCTGAAACAGCCCCACGCTCACAATGCTGCTGCATGGATTTCAAATCCATTTGTTGCAGCAGCACATCACAGGACAGCTGAATTTGATATATCCTGTGCATAAAGTGTAGAGTTGACTTGGTATATTCCTGGTACAGTGCACCTTTAGAAAGAACGTATACAGCACAATAATTAGTATTTCTTTGTCCTTTTTAATGATTTCAAGGGGTTAATGTCACACATTTCTATTTTGTGTGTGACTTGCTTAGGGTTACGGTTATGTCTTGGTATGGAAAGCCAAACTGTGCAACAGAAGAACTTACAAAAACACTTTGAAGGACTTGAAAAAGTACATTGAAGCCACCAGAGTGTCTCTCAAAAAAGCGCATGAGCTGAAGGATCTGGGAAGTATAGAAACATGGTAAACAAAGCGTGTTTTTGAATTGTACAAACAGACAGAAATAGGAGCCTGTATACTAGATAGAATTACTGGAGTTGCATTAGGTGGTAGTGAGGATACTGGAAATTACGGCTCTCATTTTCTCAGTTTAATTCCAAAAAACACACTATCCTTTTCCCATCATCTCTACGGCGCGCTGGAAGAAAAGCAGGGCAATTCTCTGCTTGTGCTCCTTTCTACATCAATCATTTCAATGGTGATCTCTCCTGACGGCTGTGCTGATGAGCTGCAACCATGATGGATATGTAGATCTGTCTTTTGCTCTGCTCTTAATGTGCGGCCTCATCTCACCAGATGGAAATGGACGGATATGAGGTGTTGATGGTGGCTATTTTCTGAAAAGAGACCCCCGTTTTGGAGTGAGAATGGGATTGCAAATAACAAATATGCCATATAGGTAGCTCGAACAAACTGGTGTTGCGTAAAGCAAGACCTTTGGAGCAACTAGAAAATCCACTTTCATATCTCTGACTAGATGACAATGACATCGTGGTGACGATGTGAATTTCTAATATTTGCCAGAAAATAGCTGTAGCGCTGACTATACACTATACACTAAAACACATCAAAAACAATCAACTTGCAGTTCAAATCAGCAGGCTTCGACATTATTCAGAGGAGACAGCATCTTTAATGCAAGGATCTCTGTTGAAAAAGAATATTTTTCTGTTCCGTGCACTGTGAAACAGGGACGCTAGCTGACAATAAGAAGGGTAAAATGGGAGAAAGTGGATGATGCTGTTTGTAGTTTTGCCCCGCAAATCAGCAGCCGAGGTTTTTCCACATCAGTCTATCTTAAGCAGTACATTTCATGGCCACAAGTGCAGCCCCTTATAAACACTTATAACACTTATAAATAAACTGGATCTTTAAATTAAATACCTAATGTAGTATACTGTATCTGGGTATTTGCCTTCCAGGAATATATTGTTGGAGACAAAAGGTTTGTTTGTTTTTTAACTGCAGGGTTGACATCATTAGCCCATCTCACAATCAGAATAAGGCACTTTTACCATTTTAATAAAGAGTCACTAATCTTAAAAAACTATAATCTTATTGTTTGGCAAAAAAATATATTTTCACCTAAAACAAGATGTGAGCATACCATTTTGTATCGTGATCAAAGGCACTTGATGAAGGACTAGATTGTTATTCAACCCAGTCTCTCAGAAATTACCTTAATCTACTTCTAATTTGCAACATCAAATACATTCCAAGACAAAAGTAATGCTGCCTGATTTCCATTTTTATGATAGCATGATATAACATGGAGAGGAAATGTTTTAATGAACTGAACTGCCAGTCGCAAAATGTTGCAAGAAAATTTACATTTTCCCCTACAATATACAGTAACTCTCAACAAAATATCCACTAATACCATTTTTTATGGTCCTGTTTGCATTCAAAGTACTTGGTTATGGGTTAGGGAATAGACAGTGGTCCTGGTTAAATATTGAATAGTTTACTTTCAACCTTTAACCAAAACCCTCATAATAGAATAAGCCTGTCAACATTCTATCTTCTAATATCCCCATTTGTTTTTATCCAGTGAAAAAGAGCAAAGAATCCAATGAAAAGATAAAAACCTTACAAACCAGTATCTCAATACTTTCTGACTTCCCTACACCCCCGAAGCCAAATGGGCAACCAAGGCATTGGTTCCTGCTGAAGACATAAATCTTTAAAAAAAACAGTTAACAAATATATTGTTTCACTTAGAATACAAAGTCTGCAATTCCCCAAAACAGCTGGGCACTGCAGGTTGCAGCAAACATTACTCAAACAGGGTGTAAAAAGTGCATTTGTTGGGGACTATTTTCAGCAGCAGATTAATACACAATTTTGGTGCTCTAATGAGCATTTAAGCAGCAGGATATGTGGGATCGACTCAAAATAAACCACAGTGCCCAGGTTCGTTGTAATGAAGGAACATGTGCAACGGTGCGGCTGATTGATGTGATTTTATTAGCATTAGCACAGAGGAAGAGGATAATACCTCATTTTGGCTTTGTCAGATCTTTTGGTTGTTGATGTCTGTTCTGGCCTTGTCATGGGAGTTGCTGACAATAAGAAAAATATAGAACATCACCAGATCAAGGTTGTCAAGGAATACATTTCAGGCAGCAGTTAAGTTTACAGGAAATCACATTTGACAAAACAAATTAGCAGTTTACAAATCACGAAGGGGATGTTTGTGTCGCTGGGGATTAAAATCCAGACCGTGCTGTTTAGTTTCAAAAAGGGAAATTATACAAGGGAGGAATGCTAATGAGTGAAGCAAGGTTATCTATAAAATGTCATTCTGATATTCTGATATATTCATTTTATTTTCTCATCATGGACAGTTTAATCCATCATTGTGGAAAACAGTGTCGGCCCTTACCTGATATCTGGAAGCCACGGAAAACTGTATCTGCAATGTCATCAAAAGAGTCTCTCTGAAGTTCAGAGAGGAAGCGACTGGGGTGATTCTGCTGTGATATCGATACATTTTTAGCAAACTGTAGACGAGGGAAAGTCATTTGAAGATGACTGTCTGCCAGTTTAGGGCGGCGTGGCGGTGCAGTGGTTAGCACTGTTGCCTCACAGCAGGAGGGGTCTCGGTTCTCCCCACGTTCACGTGGGTTCCCTCCAGGTGCCCCGGTTCTGTCCCGCCATCCAAAGACATGCAGGTTAGGTTAACTGATGACTCTAAATTACCCGTAGGTGTGCCTGTGACTGTGAATGTTTGCCTGTCTCTGTGTGTCAGCCCTGTGATTGACAAGCGATCTGTCCAGGGTGAACCCCGCCTCTCGCCCATTGTCAGCAGGGATTGGTTGCAGCCCCCTCTGAGGATAAGCGGTATAGATAATGGCTCCTTTGAGGCCAGGCTCTCTAATCCTCTGTGAAATACCGAAGACTGCCTTGGGCTGCCTTGAAATAAACTTAATTTTCCTGTAAATGCTTTAAACAAGAGCCTAGATTTGAAAGTGTGAAGCCAATCTCTCTGTCTTTCTGGGTACAGCGAATGACCTCTTCGGACTTTGTTTTGAGAATAATTCTTTTGAATCCTTGGTAAATGGATTTACATTTTAATAAAATGCAATGTGTCCTTCTAGGATTTTGTCTTTTTGCTTTCCTCAAGGCCTGCAACTATCGATTATCATTATCAAGTTTGGTATCCATTTTGGTCCACAGTCGCCCCAAAACAGAGATTTTCTGAGTGGATGAATTGCTGTATAAGTGTGCACGAAAAACTTTGTACTTTCAGGGTGTGTGTGGCCGGACAGTAAAAAAGACTAAACCACAACGGCTGTTGTCAATGACCAATATATTTATTTTGTCAGACGGCATTGCAAAAACAATAATGATTAGCACTACAGCCTGGTAAAGACAGTGTTTTTCACAGTACTTCTTCTATTATCAGGCAACAGGCAACATATGACAATTAGCACACCTATATTGTTAGTTTGACTCTCTATTAATTAAAACAGTGTAGGTGATCACAGAGAGTAGGAGGGACAGAATTTGGTTTAATGAGCCGAGACAAAAACAAAGAAATTAGACACCTTACTGTGGGTGTTGTCTTGCTTACAGGCCACCGTCAGATCTTGTTATTTCGCATCAGATCTCATTTCTTACAAACCCTGTAGTCAATAACCCATTGTGCTGTGTACCTGGGCTGAAAAGGGGGTAAATATCATGAGTTTACAGTTAGGGAATATTTTCAAAATCTTCTAATCAGTTTGGACTACCTAATATACCTGTTTGATTCTTTTCCAGATTAGACAAAGCAGTACCTTCAGTATCTTCGATCTTCTGGAGCTCGACCCATAACAGATGTATTATTTACATTATACACGACTTATTTACGATAACTCTGTTGATTTGGTGAAAAAGAGCAAATGAATAATGGTAACATATGCTCCACTTGTAGTGCACCCAACCGGTCGAGGCAGATGATCGCCCACCCAGAGCCTGGTTCTGCTCGAGGTTTCTGCCTGTTAAAAGGCAGTTTTTCCTTGCCACTGTCGCCTAGCGCTTGCTCATGGTGGAATTGTTGGGTCTATACATATAGAGTTG